>JAJJMA010280346.1:0-38191 GCA_023529015.1 Papaver nudicaule | reverse complement strand
AATTGATGTCTTCTTTGTCTTCACAGTCTTCGTCTTCAAGGTCTCGACTACTCTGTCTATATCCCATTTCCGAAATCTAAACTCTAGTAGGCTAAATCAAGAATTGAATTTTGACACCTAAAACTGACAACTAGCTTGACATACCAACGCTAGTGGGTTTGACCGGACAATGCCCTAACAGTAAACTTATCAAGGATTGTGTTTTTGTCTCATAAACTTGACAACTCACTTGAGATAGCAACATCAGTGGGTTAAACCGAGCAATGCTCTAACACAAATATCTTAAACAACTATTTTCATCCATCTATCATTGTTAAAATTAAAAGCATAAATATCAGGAACACTACTTCTGGGGATATAATACATTGGACTCTTACCAAATATGACAAATCCACAGTCAACTCTTTATACAGAGAGCGGAAAAGAGATGCTAGAATACGCAATGGAAACCAGAAAAACTGGATGGTTATATGAAATCTGAAAAATACACCTTCCATACAAAAATTTGTGTGGAAAGTTTCTCATGGGATCCTTCAAACTGGTGAGAAAGTGAGAAGAAAGATCCTTAATTACATTGATTCCAAATGTACAATGTGCAATTGTCAGAGGGAATATCTCTTTAATCTCTTCATGCACTGCCCCTTTGTGCATCAGATATGCAAAGGTCATCACTTTGATATGACTTATGTTTACAAAAACTTCACAGACTTTCATGAATGGCTTAGTTTACTGATACATTGTTTAATCCTAGGAATGAGAATTCTAAACTTGGATGGGCAGAGTTTTATGTCATTTTTTTGTGGCATATATGAAAGAATGATATAATGTTCATTACAGTAAAACCAAACCTTGTATTCAGAGCACTCTCATATAGATAAACCAATTCATCAACAACTATTAGGCAATAATGAGCCATGTAGAGTATGGTAAGAAAAGGAAAGTGAAATAGTCCTAATTCAATATGCATTAGACACCACCAGACATTGGAGTCCTGAAAGTAACATGGCTTATTTCAGAAACCAATATATAACAATGGAGGAATTGGTCTTATTCTTACTAACCATGCAGAACAATGCTGTGGTGCAAGAGGAATCATGGCAAACCACCCAAACACATGATTGATGCAGAGGCAAACTGCTTAGGAAGCTTTTAATGGGGCTTGTAAGATGAAACACAAGATGGAGTTCCAATACGATTCTATTTAGGTCATCCAACAACTTAGAAGCAAGCATGTTGATAGTATGGGGAGAAGATTCTAAAAAAGAAGAAGTCTTTGAAATAAATAAACTGTCTACTACTAATATGCTTAAATCGCTTAGCTTTAACTTTAGCAAAAATCTATTGAGAAAACATCCCGCACTATTGGAATAACCTCACTGTCAATGACATTATCCCAATTTTAACTGATCCTTTTGATCCAAAGCTAGGAAGTGGGATTTCACTTCGGATAGAATTCAGTCTATGATTTCTACTGTTTTGCGGTTTTTCGCTTTTCTTTATTAAAAAAAAATGTATCCAAATGCTTTGTTAACGTGTTGTGTTGTATTATATTGTGTTGCGTGTTATACTGCACCAATATTTTTTTTGTCGTTTAATTTGACACAACACAGTATGACAAGATCATTCATAATGTGTTTGGGTGGTCATACCGTGTTCGTAAACAAGTACACGAAGTTGTCATATCGTGTCACACTATACCATGTTGAGCCCAGCTTATACTTTAAATAAGCAACGCACATTTTACATCTTTGTATTTATTTATTTTTCCTAATTTCATATATTATATTTTATTTTATTTTATTCTATCTAGCATTGTATAAAGCCAAGACCCCTTAATGAAGCTGTAAATTTTTTGGACGATTTTGTCCCTGCTTTTACACATCATATTTACATTTTACAAAAATATACGAGGGTATAATAGTAATTTACAATATCTAATAAGTAATATTATCATTTTATCCCTACTTTATTATAACATGTGTTGTTTCAAAGGATTCAAATAAGGCTAAATAAGTAATTTAGGTGGGGGATGGGTCCAACCAAGAATAGAGTGTCCCAAGGGTTTGTTGGACAAGACTTAAGTGTGAAGGTTGGGGGGTCGTGTGACCATCCGTCCATGGTAAAAATAAGCGTGCGTGCAGCTGTACTAGTTATATATAAAGAAAACACCCCTTAATTGAAGCTGATTTAAGTAAACTGGGTGGTTTAAGTATAAAAAGCTTGAAGAGAATGAACACTGCTTTATTAAGTAAATGGTTGTGGAGATTTGCAAAGGAGAAAGATGCATTATGGAGGAGGATCATTGAAGAGAAATATGGTGTAGACACTATGAATTGGCTTTCTAAATATCCAAAATCTACTTATGGGAGAGCTGTTTGGAGAGGCATAATGAACTGTAAAGAAGAATTCATCAAACATGTAAGGTTTAAAGCAATTCTGGCTCTCAAGTAAGATTCTGGCAAGATGTATGGTTACTTGACTCCATTATCAACTACATACCCTAATCTCTTTGCAGTTTGCAGAACAAAAGAAAAATTTGTTTCACAAGTCTGTCATCAGGAAAATGGGAATATCTGGTGGAATCTAAAGATGCCTAGAAGGTTAAACATCAATGCTAGAGGTGAATGGATGCTTCTACAGACTGAGCTGAATGAAGTCCAACTTGATTCTACAGCAGATGATGTTATGCAATGGGCTATTTCTTCCAAAAACAATTACACAGTGAGTTCTCATTATACACACTTTCTTTATGATGTTAATGGCCCAAATTATGACTCTATCTTCAAGAGAATTTGGAACCAAAAGCTTCCACCAAAAATCTCTTTCTTTCTCTGGGGTCTTTGTCATAATAGGCTCTCTCTACTAGGGATAGATTGATTCGAAGAGGAATTGATGTTCCACAACAATGTATGTTCTGCAACCAAGATGAAACTGCTGCTCATCTTTTCCTGCATTGCAGTTTTGCTAAGAGCTTATGGAATGAATTTCTCACAAAGTTAAACTGTTTCTTCACTATTCCCAGCAATATAATCTCTGCTTTACACGCATGGCACATAAACTTACCAGATAAACACTGTTGTACTGTTTGGGGTTTTTTGCCGGCTGTTATCATGTGGTGTATTTGGAAGGAGAGAAACGCAAGAGTATTCAATGGTAGTACAAGTTTTGTAGCAGCTGTTTTTGCGAAGGCAAAGTATCATCTTTACACCTGGGCTCTAGTGATCAAAGATTTTGAAAACATAGACTACAATGCAGCTATGGTCAATTGGGCAACATTGTACTTTGCTTAATTGTTTTTCATTTTTCCACCTTAAGCTATTCTAGGTGGTTTTCTGTATTTTGGGTGGTACAAGATTTTTTGTCCCCCTATTTTTTTATCAATATATTCTTCTTTAATGATAAAAAAAAAAAAATTGAAGCTGGACAAATTTTAGCGTTTTTGCCCTCATTTGATTAAGGCACAAAAACAACTTATAGATAAAGTGAGGATATATTGGTAATTTAAAAAGGATATTTTATAAAATCTAAACATTTTGTCCATTTGATACACCGGCTAGCCTACCAGTTTTAAAATGGACCCCAATTCCTGCACGTGCATAGCACGTGCGGAACATTCTAGTTTACAATAGAATAACTATGAATCTTAAACTTTTAATTTGTTAGGGAATTATCCGGTCAAACCCACTAGCGTTGGTATGTCAAGCTGGTTGTCAGTTTTAGGTGTCAAAACACAATTCTTGATTTAGCCTACTAGAGTTTAGATTTCGGAATTGGGATATAGACAAAGTAGTAGAGACCTTGAAGACGAAGAAAGTGAATATAAAGAAGACATCAAATATTCTTCATCGAGAAAAGGTTAGTAGGAGTTATGACTTTTATGGAAATTCTTCTATTCTACTTATTCTATCTTTCGAAATAGTCGCTACTTTAGTAGTGTTATAGCGATTGAGATTTTGTATTCTTGTTTATATAACCATGAGTTATGTTAGTATTTGTTCCCACAATACTAAGGTTAAAAGATGCATGAGATAGATTCGATACCCTTTCCAGTGCAATGGTTTGCTTGCAAATCACATATAGGAAATGGATGAATCTGAAGGAGTACTCTAGAGCAGAGTCCAATGGATTATAGCTGAGGGCGTAATAACACGTCTAAGTACTAGCCCAGCCCAAAACTTCCAGCGGATCAAGTTAAACCCTAATCTGAGCGACGGCGGTTCACAGACCGGTTCGTGAACAGTGGCACCAAAAATTTCTTTTGTGTCTCAAAACGTTGATCTGTACACGTACATGTACGTGAACACCAGATTCAATGTATTTGGCCTGAATTCAGACGGACGGTTCATGAAGCGTCCACGTGGATTTTCTGCGGGAATTTCACACGGGTTAAACAACTAACTCCTTTATCTCTTAGTTGGACTTGTGCTTATCAGAATCTTCTGTGGTCCATCTAACGAATCTCAATGAGTCAATAAGATAAAGATTATCTATGGTATGTTGGATATCTGTCTTGAAGTGTTTTTGAGCTAACAAATCACTTGGCAGATAAATGATAAAATATTTCCAATTGAGTTATATCTAGGGTTTATTTGTGTGCAAGCCAAGTAACGGGTTCGTTTACACGTGCACTTGCTAACTTGTAGGTTAAGAAACTAGTTGCTTTATTCCAAATGTTTTTGCCTGAAAAACATTGTACCGTTATGAGTACTTTTGTAGTGCTCGAGATCGAAATCGAACAAGACAAGCCTAAACCAAGTCAATGGTCGTTCAAGCCTTGCTCCGGTCACAGAGAGGTTAGAGGTTGATCTAGGGAGGGAAACAGTGTAAAAATTTTGAGAACAGGTTGAGGATGAGTGTTTCTGGGTGTGAAAGTTCAAGACCTTCGTCGTAGGTGTGACTGGAAATCTCAATGCTAGAAGTGTGTTGAATACTCAAGTATGTTTGCTCTGAGGTTCTGGTGTTTTCAAGTGTTCTTCTTGTTCTGCCTTGGAAGATAGAGGAAGCCACTATTTATATGGTTGAACTCACCCTGATCTCTCGACAGAGAAGGTGGAAGTCGTGGAAGAGTGGAGGAGTGGAGAACATAAGAACGTTTTGTTAACTGCTATAGTCGTGTAAAACATGTCCACTCAACACCATCTTTCGTAATTGTCCATCATCTCCATCAATTTCTTTCTAACTGCCGTAGACCGCTAGACCAATACCCCTAAAGTTATCCCCCCGTGTGATGTTTTGATATCTCGTGTAGTATGCAGATATTGCATGGTTGTGTTGAGTTAAACATTGTTGTGTGATCATGGCTCTACGACCATGGTCTTGGCCAACATATATGCGGCGCCATGGATGATGTGCCATGGCCTTATAGCAACAGCCTTGTCCATTGGCCAAGGCCAAGAATTAGTGGTTCCATGAATATGGCGCTATGGCTTTATAGCCACAGCATTGGCCTTTGTCCAAGGCCAAATTTTGTGGCGCCATGGCCTTGTGGCCACGGCTTTGGCCTTTGGCCAAGGCCAAGCTTTGTGGCGCCATGGCCTTGTGGCCACGACCTTGGCCAAGGTCAAGTATTTGTGGCGCATTGCCACTTCGACTATGGCATGTTGGTGCACTTGGGTTATGGCGTATTTTTAGGTCATGGCATGCTTAGCCATGGTATACTAGGCTATTCTATGTTAGATTATGGTCTGCCTAAGTGTGTTTAGGCTATTGTATACTTCTCAGAGAGCTCAGGACAGGCCTAAAGTTACAATGTTTCTGAGGTTCGCATTGGGACTCAGATGTTGAGTCGTATTCCAAGGGGAAATCCGTGAGGATGCGTCTCTGTTAACTCTCCACCATAGTACCAGTGAGCAATTTAGTTCTGATGTCGAGGAATTCGAAGCGATGTCGACATGAAGTAAATTGGTGGTTTTATGAGTTGGTGGGTTATTTAGCATTGCACCATGATATTATTCTCTCCACTTGGGAGCTATAAGAGAGAAATCATAGAGAGCATATTCAGCTTGCATAACATGTTGTATTCTGAGCTATAGAATGTGCCGGAATAGGCAATCGCCTCTTGGAAAGGCATAATTAGAGGGTCAATTTACATTTTTATCCCTCATCCATTTTTCACCATCTACATTAAGTCCCCTGGTTAGTGTGGAACAATAATGTTTCATACTAAGCACCGGATGGTGAAAACACTTCTAATAGCCTTGGTTTTTTTTTATTCAATACTAGCAAAGATCTACAAGGATCAAACCCTAGTGCTAATGACCATGAGTTAAAACTGAAAACACGTTAGCGTGCAAAACATTACAGATGTGCTAGCATAGTAGAAAAAAAGTTTTTTTTTTTTTTTTTTGCAATTGAGGGGAGCCAAGATGAGTGGCCGTGTGAGAGACCGTGGCGGCATGGGGTCATGGCCATGGCGCCATGAGAGGTAAACGACTATGGGTTTGGCTGTGGCGCCATGGTGGCCATGCGCAAAACCCTAAAAACTTTTTTTTATTAAAGGGATCATTTATTATTCGGAATCAGAATCAACATTATTACAAGAATTAGATGGAAGCCTAGCAACAAGCTGGGTTCTAATCCCTTTTTGAACAACATCTCCAATCCTATGAAAAAGAAAATCCCCCTCTATGACATTCGCATCATGGCTAGCCGTATAATTACGCATTTTTTTTTTATGCTAGCCCTAGGGCTGGCGTGATTTTTCAAGGTGACGCCTTTGTGGCGTCACGGGCCTTGGGCTTATTCATAACTTTGTATGTGTTTCGTTTTTCAGGAATTCTATTAGTGTTTGGACCTGATTATGTATATATATACACATGTCTAGGTTAAACTTTTTAACAAAGAGAAAAGAAAAAGATTTCACAAGAGCAGTATTCTTTTCCTTTTCTTTTGATTCATCCTCTTTAACTGTGTTTGCCAATCCTTGTTCATCATGTCGTCGAGTGGAGCAACGAAGAACAACAAGGTAAGCTAGATTTTATTATTATCATCATCATTATTTATTTATTATAATATTTATTATAATATTTATTATAACCAGCACTTTATTAGAAACAAACAAACAAATAAGAGTTTTATTTATTTATTATTATTATTATTTTATATATATACGCATATATATATGGAGCTACGATCACATTGATGGCGCCATGCTCATGGCGCCATGGCCCTTGTGGCCACGGCCTTGGCCAAAAGCCAAGGCCAAGTATTCGTGGCGCCATGGCCTTATGGCCAAGGCCAAGTGTTTGTGGCGTTTCATATATATATATATATATTGATTTGCATATACATATGTCCTACATTGTATAAATACGTGTATATGTATATGCATTATTGTTCATATTGCTAAAAATGCGTGATTACCAATATATGTATGAGTAACTTACTTGAAATTGTTCTTGTGTTGTAGAGAAAGCATGGTAATGACGAAGAAACAGTTTCCAGTCGTCGTTTTACCCGTGACTCTGCTGCTAGAACCCTAGGTGTACCGATGGCTTCTTGTATGCTCCTATCATCAGAAATCCAAACGTGTTCGTTAAACATGGAAACTTCTCTGCTTGTTTCATCCCTAATCAGGGGGATCTTGATGAGTCTTTCACAGTGGTGCCTGGTGAGACCATCAGGTTTCGCCTGGAGTCTAATGCACGTGTTGGTGTTCCCGTTGATTTTAAAGTTTCGCAGTTCCCTGTTGAAAAAGCAGGGGTACCGAAATACAACCAACTTTTCGTTTGGGCTCGTAAGTCTTATGGTCAGATCTGGACGATCTCAAAAATCAATATCCAAATCTGTATAACCTGAGTTTGGATCACAAGTGATCAGTCCGACACAAGACAATGGCTTGGTTAATCCAATGGATGGATTGGGAACAACGATCAGGTTAACAATAACGTACTTCTTGTGTTTGCTTTAATTATATAATCAGAGAATATAATGCGGAAAGTAAAGCACACAAGACACCAGAGATTATTTTAACGAGGAAACTACAACCTGTAGAAAAACCTCGGAACCTCGTCCAGATTGAACACCTCACAGTACAAACTGTCTACAAACACTAGCCTACTATAAGACTTCGGTCTGGGATGTAGCAGAGACCAACTCAAGCCCTCCAAGCGAATTGGCTACAATCGCACTCGTTACGTCTCTAGATCCCCCACAGATCGTCACGCACTTGATTCCCCTAGCTGACGTCCTTTACAGGCCTAGGAGTTGCTTTAACCGTTGTTGAAGGCTTGGGTCAATAATTCCGGCTTTGCCACCTCAATTATCAACTGTATCTTTGAACTGTCCTCTATCAGTTTGACATACACAAAGTGACTTCCTTCGGATTGCTCCAGGTCATACGGAAATCTACTTACAAGCGGGGGCTGACAAGTAAACCAAGTAAACTATGCCCAACTTGTCTCTACCCCAGTTGTAAAAAGAATCACTTAAGAAACTTATACAGTTGGAGCTAACTAGGTCTTACAACACCTAGTGCAGCCATGCGTTGCTTGCTTTCAACCCTGTATGTAACGTATTAGTTCTTGAATGGCCTTATATAAGAAGAGAAGGACCGTAGAATAGACAAGAACGTGATCAGGTTACTAAGGTTACAATTTAATCTGATAACAACCACAGAGGTACGTTATCGCCTACATGTGCTTCCCAACTCTCAAGAGAAGTCTTTATAGTCGTTAGGTAAATCCCACAGAGGAACTGCTACCTAATAGAGGATGACTATACCACAACAAGCATTCACCGAAGTGAAAAGAGTTTACGACCAATTCCACAGAGAAATCTCACGTATGCTTGATGCTTGCGTTTTTTCGTCCCATAACCCTCTAATTATAACACTCAATAAGATAGGTTGCTTAGGAATAAATCAACTAGTTACTTGTCCCACAAGTTTAGGAAACCCTAACTTGCAAACCAAGTAAACAGAGATTTATCTCAATTGGAATTCATTAAACATTTATCTGCCAAGTGTTTTGTTAGCTCAAAAACACTTCAAGATAGAAATCCAACAGACGAGAGATAATCTTTATCTTACTGACTCATTGAGATTCGTTAGATGGACCACGGAAGATATTTCGTGATAACCAAGTCCAACTAAGAGATAAAGGAGTCATAGTTTAACCCGTGTGAAAATCCCAGAGAATATTCAACGTGGACGGTTCACAAACCGTCCTTCTGAATTATGGCCAGATACATCGAATCTGTGGTTCACGTACATGTACGTGTACAAATTGATGCATTGGAACTCAGGAGAAAATCCAGAGTCATTGTTCACGAACCTGTTCGTGAACCACCTTAGTTCAGAATTAGGGTTTAACTGGATCTGCTGGAAGTTCTGGGTTGGGCCAGTACTTAGACGTGTTAGATGCCCTGAGCTATAATCTACTGGACTCTTGTTCAAGAGTACTCCTTTAGATTCACCCATATCCTACAAGTGATTTTCAAGCAAACCATTGCTATGGAAAGATGGTATCGAATCTATCTCATGCATTCTTGTAACCTTAGTATTCGTGGGAACAAATACCAACATAACACATGGTCATGTAGACAAGAATACGATCTCAATCGCTATTAGTATCTCTACTAAAGTAGCCGACTATTTCAAAAGATAGAATAAGTAGAATAAAAGAATTTTCATAATAGTCATAACTCCTACTAACCTTTTGTCGATGAAGAATAATTGATGTCTTCTTTGTCTTCACAGTCTTCGTCTCAAGGTCTCTACTACTTTGTCTATATCCCAATTCCAAAATCTAAACTCTAATAGGCTAAATCAAGATTGTTTTTTGACACCTAAAACTGACAACTAGTTTGACATACCAAAGCTAGTGGGTTTGACCGGATAATGCCCTAACACCTGTAACTCAATGTTGCGCTTGGTACGAATTCATATTGACAAATGAGCAGGTTCGGTCAATTTTAGATCGAGCAAGTATTTTCTATGTAGTGAAGGCTACTGGGAACTTGAGGATAAATAAGGACGCTGGTGCCATTGTTACTTTCTTCCTTCGTTGGTGTAGAGAAACCAGTACCTTCGTGATGAGCTGGGGTGAGTTCACTATCTCTTTGGAGGCGGTTGCCGTCTTGTATCACTTTCCAATGTTAGGGAACATTCCGAATAGCTACACTTCAGATCAGGATAAGATGATCGCGACTCTGAACGAGAAGATTGAAGAGTTTCAAGCTGACAAGACTACTACAAGTGAGAGTTATATAGCGTGGACTCGTCACTGGTATGTAGGTGGCCCGAGTTCTTCGGGTAAGCAACCTATCTTATTGAGTGCTATAAATAAAGGGTTAAAGAACGAAAACCACAAGCATCAAGAATACATGAAGTTTCTCTGTGGAATTGATCATAAACTCTTTGCACTTCGGTGTAAGCTTGTTATGGTATATTCATCCTCTATTAGGTAGCAGTTCCTCTGTGGGATTTACCTAACGACTATAAAGACTTCTCTTGAGAGTTGGAAAGCACAGGTAGGCGATAATGTACCTCTGTGGTTGTTATCAGATTAACATGTAACCTTGGTAAGCTTATCACATTCTTGTCTATTCTATAGTCCTTCTCTTATGCAATAAGGTTATTCAAGAACTGATACGTTACACAAAAGGTTGAAGGAAGCAACGCACGGCTGCACTCAGTGTTGTAAGACCTAGTTAACTCCAGTTGTATAAGTTTCTTAAGTGATTCTTTTTACAACTGAGGTAGAGACAAGTTGAGCATAGTTTACTCGGTTTACTTGTCAGCCCACGCTTGTAAATAGATTTCCGTATGACCTGGAGCAATCCGAAGGAAGTCACTTTACATATGTTAAACTGAATAGGACAGTTCGAAACATACAGTCAGTAATTAAGGTTGCAAAGCCGGTATTGTTGACATAAGCCTTTAGCAGCGGTTAAAGCAACTCCTAGGCCTGTAAAGGACGTCAGCTAGGAGAATCACATGCGTGACGATCTGTGGGGGATCTAGAGACGTAAGGAGTGAGACAGTAGCCAATTCGCTTGGAGGGCTGGAGTTGGTCTCTGCTACATTCCAGACAGAAGTCTTATAGTAGGCTAGTGTTTGTAGACAATTTGTACTGTGTGGTGTTCAATCTGGACGAGGTCCCGATGTTTTTCTACAGGTCGTAGTTTCCTTGTTAAAAAAATCTCTGGTGTCTTGTGTGCTTTACTTTCCACATTATATTCTATGATTATACAATTAAAGCAAACATAAGAAGTATGTTATTCATAACCGTCGAGTTGGTCCATAATTCATCCAGGAGATTTACCAAGACTTGTCTGGAGTTGGATCGATCACTTGTGATCCTACTCCGGTTATCATATTTGGATATTGATTTTTTGAGATCGTCCATATCTTACCATAAGAATCACGAGCCCAAACGAAAAGTTGGTAGTATTTCGGTACCCCTGCTTTTTCAGTATGAAATATTACTATGTCAAACAGTCTAAACGTTAGGTGCATAACTTTCGAACCTTATCAAAACCTTTTTCACTTTCTATTAATCTCTTAATCCTCGTTTAACACTCGTAAGAACATCTCCAATTGTGGGTGGATGTCTTATTTTTTTTCTTGACACATAGCATATAAGACCCCCATTTAACAAAAATCAATCTCCAGTAGTGGGGTACCATAAACTAGGGAGGTGATATAAATTTGACATGGCAAACAAAAGGTTTTAGAGAAAGTCTTATCCAGACTTTCGGTAAGACCTCCATGTCATCAATTCAACCAATTTTCATATTTAAACTATTGTTTATAAATAATGTAAACCAAGTGCCGATCGAATACTAACCGACTGGTTCACTTTTTCTCTTTTTTTTTCTCTCTCTCTCTTCTCTAGAGCTCTCAAAACAAAAAAAAACTCTCACCACTATTAACCCTTACTGCTCAAATCTGGTCCATTTTGGGCCAGATTTGAGCAGATTTCTTCCATTTTGTTGATAGTTAGTAGTTTAGATTAAGTTTGTTTTAGTTTTTGCTTCAATCTCCATTGCTTTAGGAGATTTTCATGGTGTTTTTACGAGTAGTTTTCTGAAAGAAAACCCAGCCACCACCAGCGAAATGAAAGTTTGGGACAGGGGAGAGGGGTTCACTTGTTTTTCAAATGAAATATATTTTTTTAAGCCCACGCCCGTCAAAAATACTGGCGGAAAAATGGTTATCGGGACCTAAGTGGATTCGATAGCATCCACCGGTCAAACACGATACGACGACCAATCCCTGTCAATTACCCAATACACCCCCTGTCAAGTATTCTCAGTTTTGGCGTAGTGTTTGTTTATGTCTTCTGCTTTATGGAGATTCTTTATGTGCTCTCATCGCATTTCTTTGTGATTTTAGTGGAGAATTTACGTGGAAGTTCAAGTATGATGATCAAGATTCAAGACTTTGGGCATATTACTCTTCTTTTATGAGAGCATCTCTTTTTCTAGAAGAAAATACTCTTTCAAAATGGTTGGATTATAATCCAAAAACCATTCCTTCAATCTTTGGGTTGTTTGGTACTCTTGTTGGCGTTTCGTTACTTCTCTTCACGGGATGCTCTTTGTTAGTACCTTTTTATTGTATTTTGAACTTTGATTCTTGAAATCCATGTAACCTCTAATTTATCATGAATGAAATATATTTATGCAGGTGATGTTTTTCATTCTGATAACAAATCTGACTCGTCGTAGAGGTAGAAGAGCATTAGTTCAGAGATGCCTTTTATAAGAACGAATAGCTGCTGGCAAGTGGGCAATGGTGAGTCCATTAAGACTTGGTATGATAACTTGATATCTGAACGTGATGAACCCCCAATCCCCAGAATAAGCATGGAAATGGCCTGTCAATATTCAACTGTAAGTTCTCTATTCAAACAGAATGACAAAGAATGGGATATCAACACTCAAACTTCTTTTTGAACCTTCTGATGTTGGCCTCATAATCAAGATCCCCATTCATTGTAATCAAAATGACAGACTGATCCGGAAATTGGAGAAAAATGGGGTTTTCACTGTCAAATCGGCTTACCGGAAAATGTATGAAGATTAGCATGCTCACCAAATACAAGGTACAAATATTCCTAACAATGTTTGGCCTAAACTCTGGAAACTGCCTGTCATTCCAAGAGTACAACACTTTATTTGGAAAAGTCTATCAAATTCTTTATCTACAAGAATTCGACTATCAGTGGCAATATGAAGAATATCAATAAGTGTTGTCCTATGGGTTGTGTGCACCATGAATCTGAAGAGCATATCTTCTTAACCTGTGATTTTGCCAGAGCTGCTTGGCTATCCTTAGCTAATGTGAATACTGCTGGTATTTCCTGCTACAAGAACTGGATTCTCTCATGGTTTTAGGAGCTTAGATCAAGGTATATAACTGAAATGGAAGTTATCAGAAGAGCTACAGTGGCTTGGTTTATTTGGGTGGAGAGATGCAGTATAGTTTTCCAAGGAAAGAAGATTGATATTCAAGGCTTCATCCACAAAACAAAAGTTGTCCTATCTAATCACTATGACTCTTCTTCTCATCTTAGGATAGTCAATAACTCATATGCATTACCTGCTAGGATAAGTAGAGTAAACATTAGATGTATTTCACCATCTGATAACTACCTTACTATTAACTGTGATGGCTCTTTCCACAAAGAGACAAAATCTGGAAGAATTAGACTAATAGTTCGTAATTTTTGACAAAAAAATTTCATTGGACAACCAAATAAAAAGATAAGAACCCAAAAGTTGGAATAAAGAACAACCTAAGCAACCTTAGTATCTTTAGTAGCATCCAATAGGTTTGTAACCTTGTCCCCTTCTTCGATATCAACCAAACCACTATTTGCCTACCTGAATTGATATACAAAGGCACCAGGAAATTTTGATTTTAATAAAGTCTCAAACACCATTGCCGACAATGTCAGTGTGTAACCAAATTCAACTCCTACATTTTTATACACTTTTGATAAGTAAACCTTAATTTAACAAAAAGAAAATGGTACATAGTTTTCGTCTCTATAATTGAGACTGAGTTTTGCATCATTTGTGATTACATCAAAAATAAAACAAGGTGGAGGTTGTGCTATAACAAAGGGTGCACTTGCATTGAGTTTATGAGCCAATGCAATTGCCACTTTGTTAGCCTCCTTAGCTACTAAACTGTAAGTAAAGGTTTTTTGGTGCATTAAAGATAAGACAATAACTTTGCCGGTGTTCTCCCATAGAGTCTTTGCCTGCCATTTCACCCGAGCTCCTGATTCTGTGACTGTATCATGGACTGCTTTGTTATTCCCTTCTATCTGAATTGATTCTGCATCCATTTCTACTCCCTAGTTGATCGCTTCATTGACAGCATAGACCCCTCCTTCCTCCCTACTCTGAGTCGGCATGCTTCGTCCTCTGACTTCCCTGCAATAACCCACATCATCCCTTGAGATTAAAGCAATACAAATCATGTTATTTTCCTTGTTTCATGTGACTGCCATGTTAATTTTCATTTGGTTTCGAGCTGGCCTTTCCCAGATCTTTTTTCTTTGGTGCATTATTGCGATTCCTTGCTGCTGCCTGCTTCTTTCTTCTCCTTGTTTTGAAATTGTCTATCCAGAACTGTATAGCCCTATTCTTGATTACCAAAGGTTGTTGATCAGTCCCTCTGTACACCTTGTCACATCTGGCTTTCCAGATGTACCAGATCATCGCCGCACAGAAACTACTCCAAGTGCCCTGCTGACTTATCCATCCCCTTGGTTCCTCATACCAACTGTCTATCCATTGATTCACCATTGGAGTCGTAACACCTGGAGGAAAAGGGCTATGCCCTGAAGGAAACCAGACACATCTTGCAAAATGACAATCAAAAAAGAGATGTTCTAATGTTTCTTCGTGATTGAAGCATAATGGGCATATATTATGTATATCAATAAATCTCGCAATGGCTGATGAACAAGAAACCATTTTCTGAACACATTTGTATACAAATACATTGGTTCTAGGAGCTGTTTTAATTGCCCAGATCTTATCCCATGGGGAATTTTCTACTACTGTGAAGCCACTCAGCGCATTATAGATTTCGTTGTAAATACCCCATCTTGTTCTAGTGTCCACCTAATGGTATCTTTTGCATTTCTGTTGATGATTATCCTACATATATTATCTGCAGTTGAGCTATCAAAAGTGGCTCTAATGAGTTCAGAATTCCATTCCCCTGTGTCAAGTCGTATTAAGTCCTTAACAAACTCTAAATTACTAGGTGCATGAGGAGCTTGCAAAGTGGATATCCCTGGAATCCATGAATCTTTCCAGATGTGAGTTGTGGTACCATCACCAATCTCCCATATACAGAATGGCTTGATGTATTTAAGCCCTTTTTGTATGCACTGCCATATCCATGACCCTGTTTTGAACTCCCACATTTTTAATATCCATGAAACTAACAAATTTTACCACCACCTAATCATTGACACATAAGTGACATAACGTATAACTTGTAATTTTATCACAGAAAAAGGGTTGCAATTGTTTTGTTAACGAATGAAGTCTTAATGTTGATTCGGAACTAATCTAATGAAATTCTAAAGCTAATCGCATTCCAAATGCACGGGGTTGGCGGGGTTATTTTTTAATACGATGATTAGTTTTTCTTTTTTTAACATTATCCATATACGATCTTAAGAAGTGTTAATGATAATTAGAGAATAAGATAAAACATTTTGCTCCGCTTTTTATCTTTGTATATATATAGGGATCTTAAGAGAAAAGGTTGTTTGTCTTCATCCCCATGCACCAAATCTTTAAACAAACAATTAAAATGAAGAAACTGTAAAGTAGTGAGACATCAAATCAAGAAAAAAAAGAATTCAAAAACAATTGTGTGGTGGATGTTTCATGTAAACTTTAGGCTAAGGCCGGTTCCTACGGGACACAAAAAACACACAATATGAGTGTTTTGGCTGGCTATGGACTCAGCAAACAGCCAAATCGACGTTGCAAAGTTGCAAATTTGCAACGTGAGACAGAAATAGTATCGTCGATGGAAATTCCATCGACAGATACAATTGCCATCGACGTCGATGGAATTTCTGTCGACGACAATTTTTCTGTCGATAGATATGTACGGCTGTGATTTCTCACAGCCTATATATACCCTCATTTGGCAAGGTTATCAACTCACACCTTCACAACATTTGTAGTAATATTCTCAGATCTACTACAATTGCGCACTCTGCTATCTATCTTTTTGCCAATTTCCATATGGCTCGTGGTAAAGCCAAAAACAAGGGAAAACAACAAGTTACTCAATCATCTTCTCAATATGAACCTGAAGTCTACGACGAGGATAGTCAAGAAATGAGTGAAGGAAAGACTGGGAGAGGAAGCCGCGGCCAATCGTTCACTGCAAGCGAAGACATGATCATCTGTTCTAACTATGTACGATTTACTGAAAATCCCATTACTGGTGTTCATCAAGACAAGGCAACTTTGTGGGGGAGCATATTTGATCAGTTCGAGCAGGAGACGATGAATGTCACTTGTCGTACAGAAGTTTCGTTGTGCAACCACTTCGTCACGATCAATGCACAGGTGCAACTGTTTGTGGTCGCGATCGTGCAGGCTGAACGCAGAAGACAAAGTGGGGAGGGTGACACGGACGTCGAACGGAGGTGTCACGAGGCATGGAAAAGAGAGCATGGGAAACCATTTGCCTACGAGGAGTGTTACCATATTTTGAAGGTGTTGCCAAAGTACGACCCAAAGATGCTGCTCCAGATGAAGTCGTTCCCTAAAGCTTCACCGTACAATCAAGGTTCGCCACACTCCCAGGCGTCTCCATCTTCGCCATTTTCGTCCCAATTTTCCTCACAGATGGGGTCACCAGGTGCAGGAGGCAGTGGAGGTAGTGGAGGTAGTGAAGGAAGTGGAGGCAGTGGAGGAGGTATCACAACTGAGAAGGCGTCCGCAAATGCCCTTAAGTTCCAGATGTTGTGTGGTAGGAACCAGGCCAAGAAGCTACGACAAGCAAAGGCTGATGCTGCTGTTGAGGGGAAATGGTTCAACATGAATGCTTATACTTGTAACGCCCCAAAAATCGACCTACTTAGAAGTCAAAGGCACAATCTACGCTATGAAGCATTAAGGATCTAATACATACATCTAAACTCCAAATTACAAGTTTCTAATACAGATTACCCCAAATACTAAACCCTCTCTGATATTATATAAATGAAAACCTCTCAAGTGATATAAATATATTAATGTGTTGTCGTTACAATTTTCACAAAGTATTCAGATGAAAATATTACACAAAGACCTCTAACTCGATTAAACGTTGAACTATGAAACGTAACGCTTCACGTGCACCTTCTCCTCTGATAACTGAAACTGAAGTGGAAATAAGTGAGCACATCATCCCGAAGGGTGCTCAGTGGAAACAAATACAACATTGGAGTAATCACTAACATGCTTTACAGTTCTACTAAAAGAAAGCAGTAAACACCTTTTACACCCAACGCTCAGCAAGTCATCGAGATATCACATGTTAAGTAAGTGTTACTCTAACCCGTCCCCGCATAGCAATCTCATAAGGTGCCCACACAAATTATGAAACCAGGATTTCTCCCGAGTAAACGTTAGCATAACCAGTCATACTAGAATGATATTCCCAAATGATGGTTCAACCATTACCAATAAGACCAACAAACAAGCACAATATGCGTACGACTGATTTTCCCAAATAGAATATTGTATATTATATTGAGACGGATGACTTACCGTCCTACTAGATAATATTCAGACGGATGATTTACCGCCCTACTAGATAAAATAGTGTATAAAATAATAATATTGAGACGGATGAGTTACCACCCTACTAAATAATATTCAGACGGATGAGTTACCGCCCTACTCAACTTAGCGAGAAGCCGTGTAAAAACACAAACACTCCTCACGGGGAATCCAGACGATACATATCAGGCGCATACCCATCCAATACACACAAACATGCTTCAAATAATTTAAACTTAAACTAATCAATGATTACAAGAAGGTTATAAGAGTTCCCACCTGGATTGATGACAATCCATTCCTACCTCAAGATCCACCGCCCACTGGTTCATCTCTCGTGTTATTCGTTGTTAATACAAAATAGAAGTTAATCATACAATCACTCAGAGAATAGTTGATAAATCTATTAATTGTATCGCTAATAATATTTTATAAAATAATCTACTTATCCGATCTAGGTGAATTATATGTCATTTCGAAGGTCTCGCGAAGCTCTGCAACTTTCCAGAAGGAACCAAAAGCTAATTTGGATTATAAGTGGTCAAAAAACCCAAAATAGTGTAACTGGGCCAAAATCCATAGCTCAACGGGCCAACACGGTCCGGCCCGCCAACCGACCCGTGACACGTGTCACCGTTCTAACCTAGGTCTGACTCGGTGGCTGACTCGGCCTTACTCACCGAGTCAGAAGCTGACTCGGTCATCTTCTTCATTTTTACTTGGCCATTTTTCCATCTTTTTCATGCAGAAAACTGCACAAGAGTCTAACTTTCGGGACCTCTAGTTCTTTCAATTTTGATCCAATGAAGGCATATAATAGCTCTATGGAAAGCCAAGCCAACGTACTCCAACTTCTATGTTTTTAGAAAAATATAATAAAATTCCTATCGGCCTAGAAATGGCCTAGAACAGGTCACCTCACTGTTGTTTTTACCCAGATTTCCAGATTTAACAGTTGGTACTAAAATGGCCACCAAAAAATTCAATTCTTAACGAAATCAAGCAAACTCAGTTGCTATGGAAAGCTAAGGAACAGACCTCCATTTTTCATGTTTAACTCGAAAATCAATAAAATACTTAAGTCAGTGATTTCTGCGTTTGAAACAGGGCAGAGTTTCATGATATTATGATCATCATCATATTGTTAAGGATTTGTTGAATTCAAATCTATTTCAACTAAAAACAACTACCCAATTCATGAATATCATACAATAACCGAATGGAAAGGTTACCTTGATCATCTAAAGATGTTATATCACCATCAACAATTCATCCATCATCATCACCTAAATCCATCAATTCTTCTTTCATCTCTAATTCTTAAGTAATAGTTATTAGAGAAAAAAAACTAGATATCTAATAAAATTTGATTTATAAAACCTATCTACTACCATGACTCACCTCTCTTTTGTTTCTAACATAACACCACCACCTTTGACAATAAACAGGAGAAGAAGAAGATAAATATCGATTGGATATTTTCAATTTTTATTTAAAGAAGTTTGTAATATAGTTACACTTGTATTACAACAATTACTATTACCAACTCCAGCGAATTACTAAAGGGTGTCTATTTTTAACCTAATTTTCCGAGTGTTGTATCTTCCTCATCCGACATCCGATTGACGCGTTCTATTAGTTGATTTTGCCTAACTTTTCGAGATCTATCTAACGACACTATTAGTTTATCCAAGATAGGAATTTTATTAATTACTATAATTGATGTTTAAACTCAATCAATTGAGTTAATACGCTGTGTAATTGTGATTTGACTAGTCTATAGTCATTGACCTGCTTGCGGGTCATTACAATACTGCCCACCTAAAGGAAACTTTCAAACTCCGATCGGCTGAACGCAAGGTCCTGAACGGTTAATTTAAAAAAAAGTCGCCTCTCCCAGAAGAAGTATGTGCATAACCATGAGAAGCATAAAATCATGAATGCTAATACCTCAAACATGAATGAGGAACAACTGTACATCTGGAAGATGGACTTCGACCGGATCAAACGCCAAATGAAGGAAGAACGGTTGTCCACTCTTGAGTCGATTGTTCAAGGACCACCTACTATCCCATCCGTTAATGCCGATGCATCTGACGTTGAAGCGGAGGAGGAAAGCCCTTGGGCGGACGAGTAGCATGTTCATCATCATCATCATTCACAGGGAGTGGGGGGTAGCATCGGCAAGGGCAGTAGTGTGTAGTAGTATCATCATCATCATCAGTGGCAGCAATGTGTATCATCATCATCAGTGGCAGCAATGTGTAGTATCATCATCAGTTTCATCATCAAGGAAGGCAGTTTGCCAATTTTCAACAGCAACGACAATTGCGTTATTATCATCGGATGGTTGATGGTTTTTTTATTTCTTTTGCAAAAGGGCATGGCACACCCTTTTTACTAATTATATCGGATCGGTTTTTTTTTATTTTGCAAAAGGGCTTGGAAAACCCTTTTTACTAATTATATCGGAACGACACGGCTCTATATTTTGTAAAGGGAATGGCACACCCTTTAGTGTAATTACGATCTTTAATTTTAATGAAAAACTCTAGTTATATAAAATTTTAATCTTCATTAATACTAACGAAAAAGAACAAAAACAAATTACAGCAAAAAAAAAAACTTAATCATCATCCTCGTCCTCTAAACAAAGAAAAAAAATTAATCGTCATCCTCGTCATCATCATCTTCATCTTCAAAGGCAGCACCTGTTTCCCAACGAGGAGCACGAACTTCTTCATCTTCTTCATCATGTCCAGCAGCTCTTCGTCCTTCTTCTGCCCAAAGATGAGCACAAAGATCACTCTTTAATCTTTCGTACAAAGTTGGATTCCGAATGTGATTCGTCATCCGCTCATAGTCCCTTGCAGGCATTCCTCGTTGTGGTACAACATCCTCCCTCAAATCCTCGTCTGGATAGTTGGTCCAGGATTCATTACGACGAGTTTCTTGGATTACAATGTTATGCAGAATTATGCAAGTGAGCATTATAATGACCTGTAAGCAGGTCAATGACTATTGACTAGTAAAATGACATTTACGCCGAGTAATGACACGACTAAATGAACTTGAACTTTAATTATACTAGTTAATGAAATAATCATTTGGAATAACTAATATTATGATTAGATAGACGTCGAAAAGTTATGTGAAATCGACCATTAGAACGCATCATTCGGACCTAGACGAAGGAATTACGACACTCAGAATTTAGCCACTCTAACTTGTCTCAATTCAATTCGGTTGACTTCGAGATTTGACTAAATATACGATAAAAAGTATATAGCCCAAGTAGTTAATCATCTTAATTAGTATCTTATCTTAATTTTGTTGTCAATCAAATAATTAGTTAAGGTGTGATCTAAGTGTAAGAATAGGGTAGCAATTAGATGGTGTAAATGAGATGTAGGTATATATTCAATTTAAAGTATGGCCATCTCTTACTAAATAGGCTATCCCTTAGTAATCTTTTAAGGGTGGTAATAGTAACACTAACTAACACTAATTACTATATGCAAGACTATATACTAATTATAATTCAATATATTAAGAGTTGATTATTAATATTTTAATCCTTATTAGTCCTAGAATTAAGTAGGGTGTAATTAGAGTGTAATTATTATAAACATGAAGATATTCATCCCTTAGTAAATCCTATAAAGTTAGAAATAGCAAAACAATGTTGGTGTAATAAGAGTGTGAGAAAGTTTATATTATATATATATAATTAATGTTTCTTGTTTAAGTTTTATCTTTTTAGTAACTGCTGCTGTTATTGCTAAATAGAAGGTGGTGGTAGGTGTCGTCGTTAAGAGAGGTGTTGGAGGTGAGTCAGTAATGAGAATAATCATTTTGGGTTGATAAGTCTAGGATGGAAGAGTAGGAATAGAGATAAAAAAAGGAAGGCAGTAGTAGGAGAGTTTGTGAGTGAGCTTTATGAAACGTTAGAGAAATGAATGGATTGATATTGATAATAAGTCAGTGTAGTAACAACATTACTCATAAGAAAGAATAGAAACAGAAAAGAATGATGGCATGGGGATAAGTCGTCTTCAGGTATTAATGGATTGCCATGGATGTTGATAGTGATGGTATGGAGATGATGATGTTAGAACATACTTCATTAACAAAGGTAACCCTTCCAACTGATTTCAATATTTGAATTAAGAAGTGGGTAGTTGTTAAATGTTGAGAATAGACTATATAATCCATTGAGTTTGTAGCTTGTGATAATTTGATTTGTAGTTGTATTGTCTTCACTTTGGATCCAAATTTAGCCACCAAAGTATTGTTTTAGATGTTAGTTTGTTCTTAGGGTTGCATTACTATGAATTACAAAACTAGAAAAGTTGAGTTTGCCTCTTTTGGAGTTAGAATGAATAAATTGTGATCATTTTGGTGTTGGGTATGAAATCTGGAAATTTGGGTCAGATTTGTCGTAGCAACTTCTCATCAAATTTTAGGTATGATAATGATTAAATTAGTCTTAGATTTCTCTTATTAATTGTCGTAAGTCGGGTTAATTTTCCATAAAGATATTATATGCTTGATTTGGTTGTGGATGAATTAGCTATAGATGTTTGAAGTTGAGTTGACGAAAACTGGAAATCTGAGAATTCAGTGACAGTTTCGTCATAGCACCTTTTTGTCAGGTTTTACATGTGTTAGAGGTTTAACTAGGATTCGACCAAAATATAAAAGTTGCAGGGCATCTTGCTGGCTTTCTATAGAGATATTATAAGCTTCGTTTGGTTTAAAATTGAATGATCTAGAGCCCTCGAAAATTATGTACTCGAGCTATGTAAAATGTCGCAAGTCTGAAATATCAGAAAACAACGTGAGTGTCCATTTTGTGGAGTCGTTTAAGATAGTTTAGATTAGGATTTTGATGTATGATCAGTAGGGATAATTTGTAGAGAATTGTTCAGTGATTTTATAGACATATTAGTTATTCAATTTGGTTCATTGATGTATGATTTATCGTCGCTAGAAAGTAGTTTCTCAAAGTCGTACACTTGAAGAAATTATGCCAAGTTTTGAGTGAATCGGCCGAGTTAGATGATCTGACTCAGTGAGTTTAGACCGAGTCAGATGGGTTCATGGATCGGGTCATGGTGGGTAAACGGGTCAAGATTTAGCATGGGTCGGACTATCGGTCCGGGTTGGTCAGGCCCATAAGGCTTGTACATGAGCTTAGGATCAGTTTTACTAATTTGGATTTTTGGACCTCTTAAGGTCCGAATTAGCTTTCGGTTCCTTCTGCAAAGCTGTAGAGTTTTGCAAGACCTTCAAAATGACATACAATTCATCTGGATCGGATAAATAAATTATTATTTTTAATATAATTAGTGAAAATATATATTAGAGAACAACTAATAGAATTAGAAAGAATAGTAGTTTCACTTAGTGTATAATTGTGAACTTGTATGATATTATGTTTTTGATAATTGTATGGTCCTATTGGCTATTCTTGAGTGATTGTGTGACTAACAATTAGTTTGTATTAACAACGATTAGTACGAAAGTTGAATCAACGGATGAAGGACTTCGAGGTAGGCATGGCTTGTCATCAATCGAGGTGGGAACTCTTATGACCTTCTTGTAATCATTGATTAGTTTATTATTTGTTTCTATATGTGAAATACTGTGTGCAACTGAATGGGTATGTTGTGTGATATGTGATTTGTGGTTTCCCGCGAGGATTGTCTGTGTCTCCCCACAACTTCTCGCTAAGTCGAGAAGGACGGCAGTAACCCCGGTCCGATATTATCTAGTAGGCCGACAGTAACCTCGGTTCGATATTATCTAGTAGGACGGCATTAACCCTGTTAGGGCATTGTTCGGTCAAACCCACTAGCGCTGGTATGTCAAGCTGGTTGTCAGTTTTAGGTGTCAAAACACAATTCTTGATTTAGCCTACTAGAGTTTAGATTTCGGAATTGGGATATAGACTAAGTAGTAGAGACCTTGAAGACGAAGACTGTGAAGACAAAGAAGACATCAATTATTCTTCATCGACAAAAGGTTAGTAGGAGTTATGACTTTGATGGAAATTATTCTATTCTACTTTCTCTATCTTTCGAAATAGTCGGCTACTTTAGTAGTGAATATAATAGTGATTGAGAATGCGTTCTTGTCTACATGACCATGTGTTATGTTAGTGTTTGTTACCGCAAATACTAAGGTTACAAGAATGCATGAGATAGATTCGATACCATTTTTCCATTGCAATGATTTGCTTGCAAATCACTTGTTGGATATGGGTGAATATAAAAGGAGTACTCTTGAGCAAGAGTCCAGTGGATTATAGCTGAGGGCGTCTCACACGTCTAAGTACTGGTTAAGCCAAGAACTTCCAGCGGGTCCAGTTAAACCCTAATCTGAATGGCGGACGGTTCCCGAACCGTACGTGAACAGAAACATTGGATTTCTCCTGAGTTCCCAAGTGTCATTTAGTACGCGTACCTACGTGAACCTCTAAATCGATACTTTTGGCTGTAATTCAGAAGGACGGTTTGCGAACCGTCCCAGGTGAATATTCTCTGGAATTTCAGTCGGGTTAAACTCTGAACTCCTTTATCTCTTAGTTGGACTTGGTTATCACGAAAATATCTTCTGTGGTCCATCTAACGATTCTCAATGTGTCAATAAGATAAAGATTGTCTCTGGTCTGTTGGATCTCTATCTTGAAGTGTTTATGAGTTAATAAAATACTTGGCAGATAAATGATAAAAAGATTTCCAATTGAGATAAATCTAGGTTACTTGGTTTACAAGTTAGGGTTTCCTAAACTTGTGGGACAAGAAACTAGTTGTTTTATTCCAAAGCAACATATCTTATTGAGTGCTATAAATAGAGGTGTCTAAGGACGAATACCGCAAGCATCAAGCATACGTGAAGATTCCTTAGGGAAGAGATCATAAAACTCTTTTCACTTCGGTGAACGCTCGTTGTGGTATAGTCATCCTCTATTAGGTAGCAGTTCCTCTTGGGATTTACCTACGACTATAAAGACTTCTCTTGAGAGTTGGGAAGCAAAGGTAGATAACGTACCTATGTGGTTGTTATCAGATTGACCTGTAACCTCAGTAACCTAACTACGTTCTTGTCTATTCCATAGTCCTTCTCTTCTGCTATAAGGCTATTCAAGAACTGGTTAAGTTAAAGGTTGAAAGGAAGCAACGCACGGCTGCACTTGGTGTTGTAAGACCTAGTTAGCTCCAGTTGTATAAGTTTCTTAATTGATTCTTCGTGTACAACTGAGATAGAGACAAGTTGGGCATAGTTTACTCGGTTTACTTGTCAGCCCCTGCTTGTAAGTAGATTTCCATATGACCTGGAGCAATCCGAAGGAAGTCACTTTGTGTATGTCAAACTGATAGAGGACAGTTCAAACATACAATCGATAATTGAGGTTGCAAAGCCGGAATTGTTGACACAAGCCTTTAACAGCGGTTAAAGAAACTCCTAGGCCTGTAACGGACGTCAGCTAGGGGAATCAAGTGCGTGACGATCTGTGGGGGATCTAGAGACGTAAGGAGTGCGACAATAGCCAGTTCGCTTGGAGGGTGGAATTGGTCTCTGCTACATCCCAGACCGAAGTCTTATAGTAGGCTAGTGTTTGTAGTCAGTTTGTACTGTGCGGTGTTCAATCTGGACGAGGTCCCGAGGTTTTTCTACAAGTTGTAGTTTCCTCGTTAAAAAAATCTCTGGTGTCTTGAGTGCTTTACTTTCCGCATTATATTCTCTGATTATATAATTAAAGCAAACACATGAAGTACGTTATTATAAACCTGATCGTTGTCCTCAATCCATCCCTTGGATTTACCAAGACCCTGTCTTGCGTTGGACTGATCCTTGTGATCCAAACTCAGGTTAACGGATCTGGATATTGATTTTTGAGATCGTCCAGATCTGACCATAAGTCTCACGAGCCCAAACAAAAAGTCGCTTGTATTTCGGTACCCCTGCTTTTTCAATTGGTATCAAAGCTGGTAAACACATAAAAGACGTAACTGTCTGTGTTTATCGCGGCTTGTGAGCTATGGACCAAAGCGTTAGAGCTTGTAACGTACCACCAAAGTTTGATGGCAAAAACTACCTATGGTGGAAGACTGCAATGACTTCGTTTTTGCAAGCCCGAGACTTCAAAATTTGGGTTTATGTCAAATAGGGATATTTACCACCAACTGTTCAAGTTGACGGTGAAACTGTCCTCAATGACATAGCGGTTTTGAATGATGTGGAAACACTCGCCGCCAAGCAAAACTATGATGGGCTTAATGCTATCATTCATGCAGTTACACCTGATCTTTTCCATCACGTGGCCACATGTGAAACCTCTCACGAGGCTTGGAATAGATTAAGGAACATGTTCGAAGGGAATTCAGCAGAAAAAGAAGCTAGACTTCAAAACCTCATGTCTGACTGGGAAAACCTTCGAATGCTTGAGGATGATACCTTTGAAGAATTTAACCACAAATTGTCTGAGATAGTGAATGCCTGTCACACCTTAGGTAAAGCTATTCCGGAAAGGGACATTGTGAGTAAAATTCTGAGGTCATTACCCTCAAGGTACGAATCCAAGAAACATGCCATCCAAGAGGTTCATGGCTTAGATATAACAAGAAGTGACCTTGTTGCCAAACTGAAGATTTTTGACCATGAAAGACACTCTGGTCAAAAAGATACAGTAGGCCTGGAAGCCATGAAAACAGACTCATCTCATGAGACAGATGATGAAAATAATGACCTTGCATTATTTATTCAACAGATGAGAAGAGTTCTGAGAGGTAGGAAGAAAAGGTACAATAACCTACCTCAGTCAAAAGGCAAAGATTGGGATAATGACAATGAGCCACAATGCTTCAAATGTCTTGGATTCGGTCACATGTCTCCCGAATGTCCAAATAAAGACTATTGTGGAAATGTCAAAGCTTTTGATGCTACACAAAAGCAAAATCCCGTAAAAGAGAATGCTCAAAACATGACTCTTTTTGCTGTACATCAGGAAAGTTCCCCACCAAGTCCTGATAATGAGAATTCAGTAATGAGTTATTTTTCTCTAAAGAACAAAGGGTACTTGGTTACCAAGTTACTTGAAGAAAGATGTCGAATTCTTGAACAAGAAAATGAAGAACTAAGCAGAAAACTTTCTTCGACACTCTATCGAGTACAATTGTTGGAAAAAGATAAAAAATGAGATTCAGATCTCCTCAAGAAATTGAGCGAAGGCAGTAAAACCAAATGTCTCAAGATCAGGAAACCTAACCTGGAAAAGAAGAAACCTTCTCAGACAAAATCTATGTCTGATACTTCTAAGAAGTTAAAGCCAGGAAGGAGCACTTCTCCACAGAAACATGGCAGAAGTTCTCATAAAACACATTCAACCAGATTCAAAGAATCTGACCATGAGAGAAAAACAGGTAAAGGTCATCCTGTGAAACCTCATGGAAAACGGGTTGAACAACAACCTGAGAGAAGAAATTCTTTCAAAAAATTGGTACAGGTATGGGTTGAGAAAGGAAAAAAGGAGTCTGGTACTTTTTATCCTGTAAATCAAAGAGCTAGTCAAATCCCATATCAAAACTCATATCACAGATATGATACAGGAGGAAAACCGAGGAGTAAAGGTGCAAAATCAAGATCCATTGATAACACCTTGAAAAATAGCAGAAAACGAAAGAAGCTGATATCCTTGTCACCAAGGACTTCAGTATCCTCCTTTCACTAAATTCCTGTGTGCAGTTCTGTTGTTAAGTTAATCCTGATAACAACAGAAACACTGCATAAGGATTTAGGGAGTCTGTAAAGGGGAAGATCAGACGGAAATTCTGTCAGATTAGAAGGTCGTACGGTTCCCGAACCGCTCGGAAAGTTTCTGCTATACCAGAATCTTGATTGATGTTTATCTTTAAAGGAGAGATTTTATCTCATGAAAAACCTTTGTCCAATCCTTTAAATCTCTAACTTGAGATCAAAAGATTACATCAAGATGACAGACTCTGGAGGAAAAAGGGAATAAACCTGGACAATTGTCTTCCCAAACAAGAAGATTCGTTTAGAATCATCTGATAATGAAGCCAGCCATACTTCTGTACAAGACCTTGCAGCTACACAAGGAAAGGAAATTCATCTTGATAAAAAGATGGATGAAGTACTTGAACAACTCAAATACTTTGCTGGTAAGATGGGTACTCTTGCAAATCATGTGAATACTAGCCTTCATGATCTAATCAAGAGAGTTGAAACCATCGAAGAACAACTTGGCGTCCTGATTACCTCAAGAAATAAGTCTGTTCTTTCAATCAGATTAGTTGGTTCCTTGTGAGAACTTGTTCTTACTTTTGCCTAAGGAATATAAACTATATCTATAAGTACTTTGCCTTTTCATGTTTTTTAGAGTTTTTCAAGCATGTACTACTTTATTTCATTAATAAAAGTTCTTTTTAGATGATTATTAATGATGTTTGCAATACTTGATTTGTCTACCTCAATCTTATTGCAACACATAGCTTTTTTCCATTGCCTCGGTAGTGATGCAAAGTTATGCTTTTTCTCATGATCAAGAAACTTTTGATTGTATGATTTTTAGGGTTTTCACAAACTCGAAATCATATACTCTTTTCCAAAAAATTGGCTAAGGAAAAGAGATTATGAACAAAGCAAAACTGGATAACATTAAATTGTTTTTGTCCATGTTAGACTTTGTAAGTTGTTCTTTATTGAATAACACCACATGGGGGAGAGTTCTTAACTTGAACTTGCGCTTAATAACAAATCTTTCTGGGGAGCGTGGTTGTGGAATATTAGGAGAAAAGTGTATCTATATTTCTCCAAAAGACGAGAACTCAGGAATCTTCGTTTGGATTTCCTAGTTATAACATCTTTAAACTTGGTATGTGAGTACTTAGCTTAACCTATCCTCATAGGTTTATGAAACCCTAGTTTCGAACTACTTTGTCATATTTTTGTGACAAATAGGGGGAGAATACATATGGTTCTTGTTCTTGTGGTGCATAACCATAGGGGGAGAACATCATGTGCTTACTTGTTGTGCTTTTTCAAAGTATCAAGTAAGGGGGAGTAATTAAAGCTAAGAAGAAGCTTCATATCAGGAATGAGTAGAATCACTTTAAAAGTTTTGATACACAGACTTTAAAGTTTGCTCAGATTCTTACTCTTAGCACAATCAACATGTGGGATTAGCATATTAACCCATGTAAGCTTGAGCGTACCTTTGTGGTTGTTTGAGCTGGATATGTTGTAGCTGCTGACTACGGATTCATCAACAAGAGTTTAATGAACGCATCAAGACTCAAGGGAGAAGTTGAAGATTTCAAGAAATCAAGATACATCTGGTTAGTACTTAATTGTATATATTTTGAATCCATATGTAAATTGGTTTTGTCACTAAAATTGACAAAGGGGGAGATTGTTAGGGCATTGTCCGGTCAAACCCACTAGCGTTGGTATGTCAAGCTGGTTGTCAGTTTTAGGTGTCAAAACACAATTCTTGATTTAGCCTACTAGAGTTTAGATTTCGGAATTGGGATATAGACTAAGTAGTAGAGACCTTGAAGACGAAGACTGTGAAGACAAAGAAGACATCGATTATTCTTCATCGACAAAAGGTTAGTAGGAGTTATGAATTTTATGGAAATTCTTTTATTCTACTTTCTATATCTTTCGAAATAGTCGACTACTTTAGTAGTGAATATAATAGCGATTGAGATCGTGTTCTTGTCTACATGACCATGTGTTATGTTAGTGTTTGTTCCCGCAAATACTAAGGTTACAAGAATGCATGAGATAGATTCGATACCATTTTTCCATTGCAATGGTTTGCTTGCAAATCACTTGTTGGATATGGGTGAATCTAAAAGGGATACTCTTGAGCAAGAGTCCAGTGGATTATAGCTGAGGGCGTCTCACACGTCTAAGTACTGGTTAAGCCCAGAACTTCCAGCGGGTCCAGTTAAACCCTAATCTAAATGGCGGACGGTTCCCGAACCATACGTGAACAGAAACTTGGGATTTCTCCTGAGTTCCAAAGTGTCATTTAGTACGTGAACTTCTAAATCGATACTTTTGGCTGTAATTCAGATTGACGGTTTGCGAACCGTCCCAGGTGAATATTCTCTGGAATTTCACTCGGGTTAAACTCTGAACTCATTTATCTCTTAATTGGATTTGGTTATCATGAAAATATCTTATGTGGTCCATCTAACGATTCTCAATGTGTCAATAAGATAAAGATTGTCTCTGGTCTGTTGGATCTCTATCTTGAAGTGTTTATGAGCTAATAAAAGACTTGGCAGATAAATGATAAAAAGATTTCCAATTGAGATAAATCTAGGTTACTTGGTTTACAAGTTAGGGTTTCCTAAACTTGTGGGACAAGAAACTAGTTGCTTTATTCCAAAGCAACCCATCTTATTGAGTGCTATAAATAGAGGTGTCTAAGGACGAATACCGCAAGCATCAAGCTTACGTGAAGATTCCTTAGGGAAGAGATCGTAAAACTCTTTTCACTTCGGTGAACGCTTGTTGTGGTATAGTCATCCTCTATTAGGTAGCAGTTCCTCTTGGGATTTACCTACGACTATAAAGACTTCTCTTGAGAGTTGGGAAACACAGGTAGATAACGTACCTCTGTGGTTGTTATCAGATTGACCTGTAACCTCAGTAACCTAACTACGTTCTTGTCTATTCCATAGTCATTCTCTTCTGCTATAAGGCTATTCAGGAACTGGTTAAGTTACGTAAAGGTTGAAAGGAAGCAACGCACGGCTGCACTCGGTGTTGTAAGACCTAGTTAGCTCCAGTTGTATAAGTTTCTTAATTGATTATTCGTGTACAACTGAGGTAGAGACAAGTTGGGCATAGTTTACTCGGTTTACTTGTCAGCCCCTGCTTGTAAGTAGATTTCCGTATGACCTGGAGCAATCCGAAGGAAGTCACTTTGTGTATGTCAAACTGATAGAGGACAGTTCAAACATACAGTCGATAATTGAGGTTGCAAAGCCGGAATTGTTGACACAAGCCTTTAACATCGGTTAAAGCAACTCCTAGGCATGTAACGGACGTCAGCTAGGGGAATCAAGTGCGTGACGATCTGTGGGGGATCTAGTGACATAAGGAGTGCGACAGTAGCCAGTTCGCTTGGAGGTTGGAATTGGTCTCTGCTACATCCCAGACCGAAGTCTTGTAGTAGGCTAGTGTTTGTAGTCAGTTTGTACTGTGCGTTGTTCAATCTGGACGAGGTCCCGAGGTTTTTCTACAAGTTGTAGTTTCCTCGTTAAAAAAATCTCTGGTGTCTTGTGTGCTTTACTTTCCGCATTATATTCTCTGATTATATAATTAAAGCAAACACAAGAAGTACGTTATTATAAACCTGATCGTTGTCCTCAATCCATCTCTTGGATTTACCAAGACCCTGTCTTGCGTTGGACTGATCCTTGTGATCCAAACTCAGGTTAACGGATCTGGATATTGATTTTTGAGATCGTCCAGATCTGACCATAAGTCTCACGAGCCTAAACGAAAAGTTGGTTGTATTTCGGTACCCCTGCTTTTTCAAACCCCGTCTCGATATTATATTATTTAGTAGGACGGCAGTAACCCCGTTTTGATATTATAAAATATTTTATATTTTCATCTAGTAGGCCGGCAGTAACCCCGGTTCGATATTATATAGTAGAACGGCATTAACCCCGTCTCAATATTATTATTTTATTTGGGGAACTCCTTTATCTGGATATTATGCTTGATTGATTGTTTGAACCGTATAACCTTATGATAGTTTTCTATTCATTTATATCATTCTTATATGATTGGTTACTCTAACGTTTACTCGGGAGAAATCCTAGTTTCATAACTTGTATGGGCACTTTATGAGATTGCTATGCGGGGACGGGTTAGGATAACACCTAACATGTTATATTTCGATGATTTGTTGAGTGTTGGGTGTAAAAGGTGTTTACTGCTTTCTTTTAGTAGAACTGCAAAGCATGTTAGTGATTGATTGAACGTTGTATCTGTTTCCACTGAGCACCCTTTGGGATGATGTGCTCACTCGTTTCCACTTCAGTTTTTCAGTCATCAGAAGAATGGTGCACGTGAAGAGTTACGTTTCATAATTCAACGTTTAATCGAGTTAAGAACATTTTTGTAATGTTATATATTTGTATACTTTGTTATCTATAAAACACCACATTATTTTATTTATATCACTTGAGAGATTTTCCATTTATAAATGTCAGAGTGTTTGGGTTTCTTTTAGGATTACTCTGAAATTATGGATCTTGAATAGATGTTCTAGTTTCTCGACACCTTTTAGTGTAGATGTTAAGCAGGTAGATTAGGCAGGGTGTTACAAGCATAGTCTTATGCATTTCACGGGGACTCAAACCACAGAAATGACCAAAACGATAGCAAATTTCTTCTTCAGAATTCCAAAGGCACGCTCAACATCCTTCCTGAAGGCCATCTGCATTCTGTTGAAATGCCTTATTGCCTTACCCGTATTTCCTGTTGGCACTCCCCTAAACGCTTGAACCAGTGTTGACCACTTAGGATATATTCCATCAGCAAGATAATACCCATTACTGTACTGATGTCCGTTGATATTGAAATTAACAGGGGGGGCTCGGCCCTTCTTAAGGTCTTCGAAAAGAGGCGATTTGTGCAAAACATTAATGTCATTTTGCGAACCAGGAAGACCAAAAAAACATGCCATATCCAACAATCTTCAGTAGCCGCGACTTAAAATGACAGTTGGCTTAGCGTAATGACCCTTGTATTGACCAGCCCACATTGATGGATACCCTTGCCACACCTAGTGCTTGCAGTCGAGACTACCTAGCATTCCAGGGAAACCCCTCACTGTATTCACTTTCAATATCTCTCGAATATCTTTCTGGTTGGGATTGCGCAAATACTCTAGACCGAAATGATCAATCATAATTTCGCAAAACAACGAGAGATAGTTGAAGGCAGTTGTTTTGCCCATTCAGATGTACTCATCAAGGGAATCTGCCGGACAACCGTAACCAAGAATCCTCAAGGTCGCCGTAACCTTCTGCTCTGGACTGTGACCTCTAATATTACGACAATCAAACTGATAATCAAACCGAGGTTCAACTCTTACAAGCTCCCCGATAATATCTTAAGGTATATTTGGATATTTCTTTTAATTCGAAATATAACGCTTACCAAATATTCTCCCTGAGAAAGAGCTCAATTCAAAACGTGTCCTATTGTTTCGAAAATCTCCTTAGATATTATTACTTCCAAATGTCGTCATCAGCTTTAACAATGTCGACACTACTTCCTTGGTATTGCTGGGCTAACCAGACGAACCTAGGTGGAGGTGGGATCTGGTCCAACGTGGTTCAACGTTCCACATAAACGTATCATAACAGACGTGGACAAACCTTGTGTGTTAAGTTTAATGAACACGTAGGTTCAACAGATATTCCGAATCACGCAAATAGATATACCATTGGAAGTACGGTGCGAGATTCCACGAGTAATAGCAAAATGTTAAATCTCCTGAATTCTTGATTCCAATATAGATGTCACGTTAATGATATCCAAGAATTCAAATCAAAACATCAAATGAATAATCAAATGAATATTTGATCGAGTAGTAAAATCCTACGAAGATTTTAATCACGTACAGTATTGATCAGAAATCATGTGTCTACCTATCTGAAGCGACTAACCATATTTCTGATGATGACTCAATCTCACTTTAGTTGTACATTGAAGATGAACGAATTCAAACTTCAAACCGAGAATTTCTAACTCATTAATTCGTTGAAGCACAAATCAAAAAGGTAGAGTTTGAACTTCGAAGTTACGCATTTTGAGATAACCATATTATGGTTTCGAAACGTACATCTGTTTTGGCAGAAACCAAATTAAAGTTTCGGAACCTAAAGTTCATTATATGACCAGAAACATATTAAGGTTCCCAAATCAAGTTTCCATATAGCGAAACCTAAAGCTTGGTTTCGAAATCTAGATTCTGTTATCAAAACCTTGGTTAAGGTTTCGAAACAAGAAACACATATTAAATTCTCCACAAATGTTTGATGTCGTACTTGAGAGTCCATGTGGTCGAGAACCGTTTCAGCATCACACCTTTTTAGCCTCGACGCATAGGAATATATTTCCCGGTTCACATAAACCCCAAGGTCTTTTCGACCTTTTAGAACTCACATGGTCAAGACACATTGGCCTCGATTCTCAAGTCACTGTTGTTTTAGGTGTAAAACAATAAAGATAATCTGAGGGGTAAAGTGTGAAGTATGATGATGTAATAAAAGATTGTAATGGTATTCAAGAGGTCAAGATCGAACAAGACTCGCCTAAACCAAGAAATGGCCGATCGAGTATTGCTTCAGTTACAAGAAGAGGATATAGGGTTGGTTTAGGGAGGGAAGCAGAGAAAGATGAGATCAGAGAATTGTTATGATTTTCCGTGATGTTGAGATTGATATTGCTAAAAGAATGGATATTCAGTTCTCACTAGATATTAAATGTTGAATGAGAAGGTTAATCAATTATCGATAAGATTGATTGATTGAACTTGCACTGAATTAAACTGTTTGTTCTTGCTGAACTTGAACTGTCTTTCCAAACTGGTCGAGTGACCTATTTATAGCAATAGAATTCCAACTGATATCGTAAGAAGAGGAAGAAGTGGAAGAGTGGGAGTGAGGAATGAGTGGGGTCAGTTGTTAAGAGTCTTGCGCCTAATAATAGGGAAGACTAACAACCCACTACCTTATCCCATCTTTCCAGCATCGTTCACACGACTTAGCTTCTTTCCCGTTGAGTGATTGAGCCGTTGCAATCACACGTGCCGTAGACCGCCAAACCAAAACCCTAAAGAATATCCCCCCATGTAACTAATCTTGATTCTCGTAAGATTTGTTAAATATTTGTTAAGTCAAAGATGACTAGGTGCAAGTCGTACCAATTACTGGTAAACTCAGGACTTTGCGTAAAGATAGAGATTAAGCGATAAGCTTGTATATCTCTTTAAGATTTGGTCTAAGGATTGAGCCGGGCAATCGCCATTTAAACCAATGAGATAAGTCTAAGGATTGAGCCATGCAACCGCCATTTAGACTAATAAGATAAGATAAGTCTAAGGATTGAGTTATGCAATCGCCATTTAGACTGAGAGGATTTCAGCAACTCTCTGTGGCAATAGTCAAATAAATACGACTTTAAATTTGCCATAAATATGAGAAATTGGCTTGTGGCATGTAATGCACCAATTATCTGAGTAATGAAGACATATGAATGTCCAAAATAATATAAGTCATAGCCATGAGCCATGATTAAGAATTATAGCACTGATTTATAGAAGCAAGTCCATAATCAGGAAAAACAGACGAATGATGCTATCACAGCGTAGCCATCATCAAGAATGCATAAGCATTGCCAATCCAAGACCTAAAGATAGGCCACAATAATAATAATAAGCCATGTTACATGGCATAATAATCCTATTAGGAAGTTAGGCATAGGACATAAAAGGATAAGTCATAACATTACGTTATTTCCAGATTTCTGTACAGCTTGCACGACGTCTATTCATAAAATCGCCCAGGCCAGCCTATATTCGGTAAAATCCCGAAATTTTAGTATGTTATAGAGGACTCACAGAGAAAAAACTTTCGTGAAGGAAGCGCCTCCTAATTGTTCACGGATTGGGCTGTAAAAATCGTCCATTGAAGAAATACGTGAGCTGCCAGATTTCCGAACTCGATTAGGAAACTAGAGTATTATGGACTCAATAAAATCCATAATCCTCTAGGATTTGGATCAGTGGGACCCATAAATAGAGAGGAGGCTAGGAAAAGATATACTTTAGCTCCAAGGGAGCAAAGATAGCCTTGAGAGAGAAGACGGCCATGGACCTCCATGAGTACAAGCGAGGGAAAGCCATAAGGCCTCCACAAATTAGGCGAGGGAAAACCATAAGGCCCCCATAAATTAGGCTAAGCATGGCCATAAGGCCTCCAATGTTTGGCCAAGGCACGACTTTGGACCTCCAAGAGTTTGGCCAAGGCATAGCCGTGAGCCTCCAAGCAATAAGCTAGGGCATGGCCGTGGATATCCAAAAACTAAGCAAGAGGGATGCGTGGGCATCCAAAGATAAAGCCAAGCTATAGACGTGGATGCCCAAAACTAAGGGCAAGGATGGTCGTGGGCATCTAAAATCAGGGCAAGCTAATGGTGTGGGTACCCAAAATCAGGCCAAGGAGGTAGCGTGGGCACCCAAGTGCCAAGGCAAGCTAATGGCATGGATATCCAAAACTAGGGCGAGCTAATGGCATGGATATCCAAAGCCTAAGGCAGGGATTGGCCGTGGGCCTCCAAGCATTAAGGGAAGGGACGGCGTGAGCATAAGGATAAGGAAATTGCCGTGGGATAAGGATTAGGCTTAGGGATTGCCGTAGGATAAGGATTAGGCTTAGGGATGGCGTGGACACCCAAAATCAGGCCAAGGCGTGGCCGTGGGCATCCAAAAGTTAGCGCAAGGAGTGGCCGTGGGCCTCCAAGGGTTAGGCGAGCTAAAAGGTGTGGACACCCAAATTTAGGCCAAAGAAGTGGCGTGGGCATCCAAAGCTAGGCCAAGGAGATGGTCGTGGATACCCAAAGCTAGGCCAAGGCAAGGCCGTGGATACCCAAAGCTAGGCCAAGCTAATGGCGTGGGCATCCAAAACTAGGCCAAGGCATGGCCGTGGATACATATCCAAGTGCTTGTGGCGTGAATTGCCTAGGGTTTGGCTCGAGCATGAGCTAGGCTAGTGCGCATGCGTAGGTATTTTTACGTATAGGCTAGGGATATGGACCATGCTACTAGGCTAGGGTCGTGAGATATGAAAATACAGCTAATGGTAATTAAATATCTTATCCCTATTGTAAAATAAATTCATACCTTATCTCGAGTTATTCCAGGATGCCAGAAATTGATGCGAAATTATTCATGTGACCTCCTCGCCAAAAACCACCATCAACATTAAGTCCCCTGCTCAGCATGGAACCGTGAGTGTTCCAGGGTGAGAACAAGTTGATGGACCAGCCGCATCCGCATAGAAGCCTTATCCACGAACATGAAGCCCGATCTGGACCTTGTACTTTGGAGTACTCGCATAAGCTTGACTTGTGATAATCTTGTCATCTTATTCATGACTCTTTTGTGTGGACAACTCCGCCTAATCAGAAGTTCGTTAGCGTCGCAACACAAGAGACCAATACTGAAACTGTATTTTTCGGTGTCAACCGTCTTCCGGGTGGAGTAACATTTTCCCCAGCTAGAAACAACTCCATGGCGACTCCTTTAAGTGATAATCAAGTCCCCAATCCGTTGGCAAAGGATTGGGTAACGGTAAGACTTCATTCTCTTTGCTACATTTTCACTTTTAGTAGAAAAGTAAAAATTCCGTCAGATTTTCCTGTTTCGAGTCGCGTCACGAGAAGGGCCATAAAATCTTCATCCGATGGCGGATTTCGATGATTGACCCCAATTTAGAAAAAGGACTTCAGTAGATTTCACCTCAAAGAAGAAAATCTGAATTCCATGCTGTTTTGCTCGTTACTTCATGTGCCACAAGTTGGCGCAACGTCCAGGAATATTGCAGACTGCACGCTGTTCAGTAGAAAAATCATTCCGGCCAGTAGATTGCTCCCAAAATTAAGCCCTTTTAGCACGTGATAGGAAACATCCATGCGAACAACTCTCGTGAAGGAAGTTTCTTCATATCTCTTACGGATTTGTACAGTTTTTGAGTCTTTCGCTGTACTTCGTAAGAATTCAGACGTCAGAAAATTACTTCTTCAAGTATCGTCATGAATCCTTTGATATATCTTCTTTTAATGAAATTTCTTCTTTATTTGATGTAGGATGGACCTGCTACAGGAGTCGAGAAGTTTTCATTTGTTCCTTTGGAGCGAAACCCAGTGCTTGAAGAATCGACTCCGAATACACCGCCCAAATCTACTGACATGATTACTGAGCAGAATAAAAGTGGAGACTCCACAGGGCCTAAGTCTTCTGTGACACAGGTTACCTTTTGTCAACTCCTTTAATCCGAAAATAAAATATTTAGTATTTTATTCTTATCTTGCTTGCTCTTGCAGCCTTCTGATGATAAAGGAGAAACAAATGACAACTACTTCTTCGGTAAATAGATCAGTGAGAGCCAAAACCTTAATAAGGATTTTGACAGTGTTGCTGACGAAAATCTTCCCAATGCCGAGGTAAATTTGATAATCTTCTCATGCTAAGCTTTTATTATATAGCTTGAAGCATATTATTAAACTTCTGCTTGCTTCGAACCATTCTTTCAGCTTGTTAGCACTCAATAAGATAGGTTGCTTTGGAATAAAGCAATCAATTACT
>JAJJMA010280343.1:0-10884 GCA_023529015.1 Papaver nudicaule | reverse complement strand
TGGTTATGGGCGAGGCAAATCTAGTTTAGTTTATAAAGCTCGAAGGATAATTTCGTCCTATAATTATGACGTGTCTATATATCTTTCTAAACAAGTTGGTCTTTTTACAGTCCCGTGTGGCCAGGTCCTAATAACCCAATTTATGTTGTTTCACGTACATTGATGAGCATTTGCTATTGCTCATTAGCTCATACATGATTTGATATATTTCATATTAGTTAAGCCCGCCTAATGTGTCACCATCTAAATTAATTATGGCATATACATGATTACATCACTATTAAACTATATGACATTAAGTTTTGTATTGTGCAGAAGTGAATGCGTTATTCATCAATAAAGTTGTTTAACGCATTTTGACTAAAGTCAAAACAAACATGGTTGTTATTCTTTGGGCAAATTTCAAAAATGACCATAAAAAAAATACCTAATTAATATGTCGGCCGTTTTTTGAAACACTTTTATAAAATGGCCAAACCGTTAAGTTTTTCATCTGGACCCACCATAGTGGTCAAATGTATTGATTTAGTCAAGATTCTTCGCTCAAATTACTACTATATCCTCACAATCCCTAAAGTAACATAACTTTCTCTATTTCTCTCAGCAACTCGTGAAGGGAACAGAAAAAAAAAAAAAATACTCAGCAACTCACCTCCTTGTTCCTCCTTCATAGTTCATCATCTCCTTTACTTTTTCTTCTAACTCTAATTCTTGGTTTTCATTAGGGCTTAAAATATAGTTTTCTAAGGTTTCAATTACACTATTAAGTAAAGGCATTCTGTTTTTTGTGAGAAATCAGAAACAGAAATTACGGTCGTCAGTTGATAAAGAGGCCTAAATCAAAGTCATGGTTCGTCAAAAAGGGTGAGGACATCAAACCCATTTCGGTTTCTCTTTGGTTTTCACAGATTCAGAGTTGATTAATTAATTTTTGAAACAATTGAATTTTAGGGTTCATCGAATTTGGGGATTTTACCATGGTAGCATGGAAGAAGATGATTGTTGTGTTGTTTGTTTTAATGGTGACTGTTGGAAGAATTGGAAGTGATTGAGAGTTTATGTGAATTTACCAGCAAAATTAGAGATCGAGAAAACAGTGGAAGAAGAGGATTGTTGTGCTGTTTATTTTAATAGTGACTGTTGGAAGAATTGGAAGTGATTGAGAGTTTATGTATGGTAAGAATTATTTAGTTGTTGCCGAGTTTGTCACTGTTGCAGGGAAGGAGATAGACAAAGGCTTAGAAATCAGCAACAATGTCACTTCACTATCACCAGCAACACGCTCACAAGGTGTTTGTTGGAAGGCCTAAATGACTTATGTTCAAAACTCTAAGCCTTACATTGGGAAGAAGATGAATTTAAAGTCCTGGTAGTGTTGGGGGATATGAGGTTTGGTTTGGATTTGAATTTTATGCAGGGAATTCGAATATGGAGCCACAAATTAAGCCATCAACACAGTTCACTCTGTCCATCTAGTTCAAATCGGCAAGTTTTGGTTTCTGGGTTAGGAGCTCTTGTCTCTCTACTATCTACATATGTTTATGCACTGCATCTCCAAAAACTACTTATTATGCCCTGCACTTATAGTTGTGATTGTATCCTGCATCTCCAGCAAGTGCTTCTAATTATGCCCTGCATATACAGCTCCAAACATGTTTACTTGTGCACCATAAGAATCATGTCAGTTCCTTCATGTTCTTGCTTGACTGCTGTTTCTTTTTCCCTATTCACCTGCAACTATTGTCTGCACCAACAACTGCTACACCACCTACTTCTATTTTGAGCATGTTTACTACATCAACTGCACCAACTACTCTTGTATCAATTTCTGCTCACATGTTCTAATGCACCAAATGATCCTATGTTATGCCACTTTCATTCCTTTCGCATTGTTGCTGCAACCATCAGATGTATGTACTTTGATATCCTGCTGTCCACTACTTTGATTATCAAGTGGATTACTGGTTGATGGTGCTGTTATTGGATTTCCTGATATGCCTGGATTTATATGTCAGCTGCATAATTCCTGAAGCTTTTCATATGGCATGTGACTGTGTATGTGTTATGAAGTTTGTGTTAGTATAGAGAGTTTGAGTATCGAGTCTATATAAGACTCAATTTGTCTGTAACAATCTTTATCTTTCTCTTAATCATTTCGATTCAAACCGCAGCAATGTAAACAACCTGACTGGAATGTTACTAGATTGATGACTTCTATAACCGAGTTAGCTTTGAGTGAGTCGATTCACCGAGTTGGATCGGAATGATTCTCTTTTAACTAAGTCCGATTTAATGTGAGGGTTAGAATGTCTTTTTCCATGTGGGTTAACTGTAATATAGGGGGTGAACTTCCGTTACCCGTTTTTTGAAAAAAACGGGACGGAAAAGGTCAATATCGGCCATTTTATAAAAGTGTTTCAAAAAACGGCCACTTTGATAATTAGGCATATTTTTTGTGGTCATTTTAGAAAATTGCCCTTCTTCTTTCTGTGTGTACACGCAACATTTAGAACTAGCTACCTTAAGTCATTTGTTGATTCCATAAATTTGCTAGCATAGAACACGGGCATCACTCTCACACATTTAAGTGTATTACACAATCACAAGGGATTTGCCCGTGCGGTCGTGCCGCAGACGGCACGGGATTGTTCAATATTGTACGTCTATTTCGTTGCACTATGTTTTTCTCCTTCTCATGACGCCTCATAACACCCTAAATTTTAGAATACTCGTTGCCCTGTAAACTTGCCCGTCAAACAGTTTTATACTACCTCCGTGCCAGTTTAGATGCCATAATTGGGTTTTGATATAGTCGCCATAAACTCGTTAAATTTGATGTTTTTCCACAAAATTTTCAACAACACACTAACATTTTATCTTCTATGTTACATTTCCAAACTAAAATGCAAAGATTTTGTCAAAAATTTTGTACAAAAACATCAATTTTAGCAAGTATAAGACGACTATATCAAAACTCTAATATGACATCTAAACTGGAACGGAGGGAGTATTTTATTTAGTTTTGCATTACATTTCTCAATTTTGTTTGATTACATTTAGTTATTGGTTCCAATTTACCTCATCGCGGAACATCGTGCAATATTCTCGTAATTCTGATCCCCCTCTTGTAGTTTTTTCTCCAGTAGGTAGAGATCATAATCCAGTACATGATCATTTGTTGCATTAATTCTTAATACCGTATATTGTTTCAATCTTAAGTTGACGATCTTCATAGATGGACTTTCTATAATTTCTCCATAACACTTGTGGTTATTTCGGAGGCATTCCGATAATATTATTCTGAATAACAGTCGTTGGTTGCATCCCATTTCCATCAATGCCGCCTCTTCCATCGTTTTATCTCATTCCTTGTCATCCTTCCATACCCTCAGCTTTATATGTCGATTTAGATATCCAGACATTGTTTCCCTTTCCTCCCTTCTCTGTAAATATTCGTTCATCCTATGTCCACATGCTTATTGACTTGTTAGACATCAAATTGATTAATTAGCTTTATTATTAATTCTTGGCGTATGCACTTGATTGACCTATCCTTGACGTTGGTAATGCTTCTACTAATATTGTAAGTATTTAAGTTTTTTTGAAACATTTACGACAACATATAAATTCTTAATTAAACTTTAATGTCTCACAAAAATTGGTACACATGATACGAAACACAGCTACGAATGTTTCGAAATTTCTGAAACCACATGACGCACCTACTAACATGAAAACAGTCTCAAACAAACCTTATTAATTTCACTCTCCAATTACATATCGCATCCGTACATGCATTATAATCTGAGATGATTATTGTCCACTAATATTAAAAACATGCCTTTGTGTTATTATTTGTTATTTCCACCTTCAGGTTGAGTGTCTTCGTTACACACTGCACGCTTGATGATGAATTATTGTTTCAAAAAACAAATCACCCTCGTTGAATTTATTGTCTACGCCTTATTCTTTTTGGCTTTTGTAGTGTATGTTTTAGAAATTAAAAAAATTGTTACCTTAGTTGTACCAAAATTGTACTTGGAAAAACTCATTGTTATAATCGTCTATCCTCTAAATGGTTCCAATATAATCGTAATTGGTTTTCTCGTGCGCCAAATTGTCATTGGAATCTCCATCGGTTGTTTCTCTTTCTCTATGTTGCTCTAATTAATTTTTTCTGTCATATTTGTATTGTAAATCCCTGTGAGCATCCTTTCTGCATATCCAATATTTTTTTTATAGTCTGCATTCTTAGACCCGGAACCGGGAATATGTTTTGCTTCCTTGGTAGTAAGCATTCACTACTATATCTTGAAACCAATTTTTCAATGCAAAACTTCCTATAGTACCTCAAATACATAACCCGATGAAAGCATATGTGCACAATCATGTCGATCTGAAAACTTTGTAGATGGCTATCAACGTCGAGATGCTACACTGGAGTAAATCCTCTGCAGCGTTTCCCGAGGACACAAAACTCTAGATCCAGCTTTTTCCTCTATCTCTATCCGAATTTGCATAATGTATTTTTTTTAGTTGTATTCTTGAATATGATTTATTGATCAGAATCAGATCAATATTGATGAAATGGTTGTTAGTCAACTTGGTGTTGGTTCGTCTGGTCGTTTGCATTCGATTTTATTTTGCAATCTCCCATGAATTCTGGATTGCATAATGAGCATGACATGCATTCCCATCGGTCTCCAAAAACTTCGTTTTTTTCACGAATGTGGTGAATATGCGGCTATCCTTGAGCGAAATTGCAATTTATATGTTATGCGTTGTCTGACACTCTACTTTGTCGGTGTGTTTCATACGAAATACGAATGAGCATAATTACTTGAATTTCCGAGGTTTCTAACAGATTCATTAACTTTTTTTTACGTTTTTGTTCGGGAGCCATGAATCCAGCTGTGGCGTTTGATCCTGCAGAACCTTCTACGTTATGGAAAAAACATGTTAGATTGTATCTTATTAATCCGATAGTTATATAAGACTCTGAGGAGCATACCTTTAGTTGCATTTTTTCCTCCGAACAAAGCACAAAGGCACGCTAGTACTCATTTTTCCGCCGTCAATATAAAGTGACAATTAGTTTGTTCCATTAAGTTTTTATTTGTCACTGTATATTTTCTTTTGTATTGCAATTGACTTTATTTTGACACTAAAAATTGTGATTTATATGGGCGGTTACCCAAGAGAGCAGAGGTACCATTTGATCAGTTATCCAACTGTCATGACTACTTTTTGTTCCTAAATAATTTGGTATCAGCGCGGAATATTTGGTACTCATATTTATCAATCGTGCCAAAAACGATGAAACACATCCCGTGCCATAACGACACAAAATTAATATTGCCCACCATTACTCACCAACATCCACCACTACAAAAACCACCCATTGCCACTTTCCACCACCATTAAGGGTTACCGCCTCCACCACCTCACTAACAACTACCATCAGTTTCCAATATTACTGACCAACACCACCAGAAACACCACCAATGTCTATTGATATAATTATTATCAAAATTATCAGTATAATTAATTTTATTTTATTAGATTAATTAGTGAGACACTTATGATAACTAATTAATAAATTATTCATCATAAAAAACTAATGACACATTGATTAATAAAACACACATACAACTAAATATAACATGATTTTTAATAGGCATTCACGGATTCAGGAGGACCCAGGACCCATAACCATTTTAGTGGTTTAATGGGAGAAGAGGGACCAATACACCTGCAACATTTGGTTTAGACACGTGTCGAGATCTGAACGACCATTTTTCTAGCCTGATTTGTCCTTGATGTGTTTTACGGGCGGGTACCGAAAACAACAGGGGTACCATTTGACATTTGAGTGATCCAACATTCATGATTATTTTTTTTCTGCATAATTTGGTATTATTGCGGAATATTTGGTACCCATCTTTATCAATCGTACTAAAAACGATGAGACCGCAAAAACCACCATTGCCACTACTTCTTCCACCACCATTAAATGTTACCGCCTCCACCATCCACTAACAACCACCACCATTTCCATCACCACTGACTAACACCGCGACAATTGCTGCTAATGTGTATATATGTAAATCCTAATAAACAATTATTTATATTTACTGTATTAATTAATGAGACATTTTTTTTTTTGAAAAATTAATGTGATTTTTATAATGATTAATTAATGAATTATTGATTATAAAAAATCAATGACACACTAATTAGTATAGCACATAAACATAATATAAATTTTAGTGGGTAATCATGGAGTGGACCAATAACAATTTAAGAGGTTTAATGGGAGATGAAGAATCCAATACAACCACAACCCTTAGATCTCACATATGGCGAAATCGCAACGGTCCGTTTATGTAGGCAAACTTGTCTTCGATGTGTTTTATATTATAGATTTCGCCTTTAGAGTTCAAACAGTTGAAAATTAGTAGGTAAACCTCTAATTAAGAAGATTAGATTGGGTCCTCCATGAATTTGTTGGGGTCCTCAAGTTTTTATTTATATCTAAGATAACACGCTAAGGGGTGTCATCATTGTCTTCTCCTATTTGAAATTAAATTTTGAAGATACGATGTAAATGAAACAAAACACTGAATAAGATGATTTAAAGGAATAAAGGTGGGTTATAGATCGTTTTCTATCAACCACCTCCTATTCGTGATGATTGTATCTTATTCACCCAAGCTACTCTTCTAGAAGCTAGGAATATCATGAAAATTATTCAATCATTCTGCTTGGCTTCAGCCTAATGATAAATTTGGAAAAATCGGGCATTTTTTTTCTAAAATTCCTAACAAGTTTGGAAAGATGATTATGCGCATTCTGAAAGTTAAGAAAATAAAAATGAGTGATCATTATCTAGGCACTCCTCTGTTTATTGGTCAGGATAAGATAAAATGCTTCGACTTTATGGTTCGAAGATTTTATGGAAGACTGCACAATTGGAGAGGAAAGCTTTTCTCTCAAGCCGTCAGGACAGTGGTGGTGAAAACAATCTTGGAATCATTCAAATTTACCAAATGGGCTGCTTCCAAATTCCGAAGGACATTTTAAAACAATTAGTTTCTATTCAGAGAAGGTTTTGGTAGGGAATTGAAGAAGGAAAAAGGGGCCTTTTTCTTAAGGCATGGTCTTCCTTATGCAAACCTCTAAACCAGGAAGGTTGGGGTTCAGAGATTTGGATGCAAACAATCTGGCTCAACTTGGCAGGTTGGCTTGGAATCTTATGACCAACCCATAGAGCCCTTGGGCTCTCATTTTAAAAGCAAAGTACTATAGGAAATGTAGAGACCCATTTGATGCTAATATAAACACAGAAGGGTCTTATATATGGTCTTGTATCCAAGCAGGTCTTGGACAGATTAAACCTCTATGCCTCTGGCAAGTTGGAAATGAGAGGTTAATTAACATTTGGGAGGATAAGTGGCTAGAGGGAATCTCTCTACCACATATTCCTGTTAATCCAACTATTACTATGGTACATCAACTAATTGACCATGACAATAACAGTTGGAACCATAACCTTCTGATGGATCTTTTTGATGCAGATGTGGTGGAATTCATTTCACAGATTCCGATTAGAGCAAACAAACAAGACACTCTAAGATGGCAGCTTGAACCTAATGGAATTTTCACCACTAATTCCCTTTATGATTCTATTAAAGGCTTTATGCATTTGGATGACTCCATTTGGGAAAGATTATGGAGCATAAAGGCGACCCCTAGAGCTAAACTCTTTGCTTATAAGAGCCTCAGAAACATGGTGTCCACTAATGCAGCTCTGTCCAGAATTATTCATGTTCAAAATGTTTGTTCTCTTTGTGCTCATCTAGATGAGAGCTAAGAACACCTGTTTTTCAATTGCCCTTTTGCTAGAGCTGTTTGGTTTGCAAAAAATAGTAGCCCCTTCCCACCAGGTGTTCCTACTCCTTCTATTCATCACTGGTTGGCTAATATGCCCTATACTCCTACAGGTTGGGACAAAAATAAGGGAGACTGGAATGCTCTTTGTATTTCAGTAATATGGTTTGTTTGGAAGGCTCGTTGTGATAAAAAAAACACAAGGGATTGGCCCAGAATCCAATGTCCACTGCTAAAAGAGCAATCGTATTCTGGCAAGAAAACTGGAGAACATATATTCCTTCTTCTATAAGGAACATAAACACTGAGCAAAATATTTCCAATGAATGGTCTGCTCCAGCAAGTTGGGGGAAAAGATCAACATAGCTTTTGCTTGGAACAAGGTTACATGTGTATTCACTGTTGGACTAATCTTACGTAACTCTGTTGAATTTTGCAGGGAAGTGAGGTTAAGGAAAGCGGCAGTTCAGACAATTGATCAAGCTTTGTGGCGGCTGCTAAGGAGGCATGGACATGGGGTAAAGCCGAAGAAGCTCAGACCATGGAATATGAATCAATTGCAGACGTATCATCAATCTTATGAAAGGAGAAAAAACCAACCTCAACTGGCAGGCTGAAACCAGTTGGGAAGATTTCAAAAGTAGTTATTTATGTAAGATTGGCAGTAAAAATCTTACTTTTAACTTTGTTTCAAAATCAGCCAATCAGGCAGTGCTTGAATTGATCTCCCACTTCAATACAAGAACTGCCTGCTACATGGCTGGTTATCCTCCGGGTTTCATTTTCGATAGTCTTTCTAGGGACTCTTCTGTTAGCCTTATCAGGCAAAACTTTGTATATAGTCTCGGCTAGTTTTCTTTTAATGCATTATATCTATCGAAAAATTAAATAAGATGATTTAAAGGTTTAACCCTTTCGAAGTAGATCCTTATAATCTCTTATATACAAGAGTCGTTGTTTTGGTCCATTTTTCCGTAACCAAAAAGTTTCACTGAATTTTTATATTGAAGTAGCGAGTTATCAATGTAATATTCAACATTGTTTTTAGAATGGGTGTTTTTGGGGTTAGCCCTCCATACCTTGTTAAGTAATCTGCATTGAGTTGAAGATAATCTACGTACTGCAAGTTTTTGTTTATTGCCATTTCTGCGGATTTATGTTTACCGCCTTACCAATTTGGCACAAACCAGCTGGAGGACTCTCACTTGGACCTTATTAAGTTTAGGATTTAATATGACATTTAACCTGTGCAGCAACACAAATTATGCATTAAGTAAGAAGATTGGCGTCCATCTCTTAAAGCGTGGATTTTGTTCTTCACTCGATTAACCAAACTCTTTCCTACTAAGAAATCTGTGAAACATCTACAATGAAATAGACTAAGTAACGACTTCGATTAAAAAACCAAAGGATCGATCGTGTACAAAATTTTCAATCTAGAAACTGGGATGATGATGCAGTTGGGAAAATCAGATTGTTTTGGTCGGCATGGGATAAAAAACACGACCATGCCGACCCTTATACTTGGAATGCCGACTTATTTCTTATTTTGACCAGTAAGAAAGTTGTTTCACACCCAATCTACAGTTGGCATGGCCTTCATCAATTTTTAACCCACAATCGGCATGACCTTCATCAAAGTCGGCATGGCCTTTAAACTTTTAACCCACAGTCGACACGGCCTTCATCACAGTTGGCATGGTCTTCATCACAGTCGGCACTGCCTCCAAACTTCAGCCCATGCGGAACTTACCCGTTGAAATTTAAGTTTGCATTGGATAGTGGTATGCCGACCTTATTACTAGGTACTGTGAAAAAGTCGTTTGCATTTATAAGAGGATCTAAACTGAAGTGGTGGGAACTAGGGCTGCACATGGACCCAATTCACCCGACTAATCCGTCCGAACCGATCAAAATAAGACCGACCCAAACCGAAACCGAAACATAAGACGGCCCTTAACGGTAAATGTGTTGTAAACCCGATCAAGAGACGGTGCAATGCGGTTAGAGGCTTCTACCGACCGACCTCAATCTAAACCGACCGAAATCAATATAAGCCATTGATCCGTCCTTGGATTAGAATTATCTATTCTATCGATGCATCATCTATGGCTATAACTCCTCCAACATCCATCCTCTTTACCCTTTCAGCAGAAGTATTATCTATTGATCAACACCATTTTCATTCTGTACCCTCAACCCTACGTCTCCACACTACACCAAAAACAGTTTCATCTTTTTCTGGTACTTGTTGCGGCCTTGCGCGTGTTGGTTACTTTTGATTGAAACTTAGAAGAGATTTATGGTAATGGAGAAAGTTTGGAAATGAGATTTGGTAGTGTAATATGGCATTGATTTGTTAGAAGTTCACAAAATTGAAAACTAGGGTTCACGAATTTGAGGAACAATTAGGGAGTTTCCCAAAACTTGAGAAATTGTGTATGCTTGCGTTTCTTGGTAGCTAATTCCTAATTTTTTACATACACTTTATCTCTTTCTTCTCTAACCAGTAGTGTTCATGACAAGCTGATTCAATTTGGAAAAATGCTTCATACCTGCTATTGTTGTAATCATGTCGGTAATCCGACAACCGACCGACAAGACCCGATCAAAATCGGTTAATTTTTTGAACCGATCCGAATATAAACCTGGTCCTAGTTGGTGCTGCATCTAGGAAACCGATCACTTACGGTGCCTTGGTCGGTAGGGCCAAAAACCGACCCGGCCCGACCGTTGTGCACCCCTAGTGGGAACGCTGCATTTTAAATGCTCCTCAACAAGCACCTACAACCAAGTGCTTCTCAGTATTTTACTCTATGCGCTACATTACACGAGGTTAGTTAATTTCTTAGAAACTTTCACGTAATCTTATTACGAGAATTAATTAAGGTATACGAAATGCACCATTGAAATCAAGTTACAGTATTTGACAGCTATCGATGTTAAGTCGACATCATCTATATTCAAAATTCTTAAGTGATTTTTTATACCAAT
>JAJJMA010280342.1:0-11474 GCA_023529015.1 Papaver nudicaule | reverse complement strand
CCTTTTCTTTCCTTCGTCCCAAAACAGAATCCCAATATTCAATCCAACTCCTGCAATTCTTCCCCCAATTCCAACTTCTACAAAACAGAAACCTTGATGCCCTAATTCTTCCCCAATCAAACATTCAAGATATTGATAATAGTGTTTTGTTTATTGTTGAAAGATGAAAAATGACTTACAAGATTTAAGTTTTCTATTTGATTTCGAAGAAAATGAGTCATCAACTTTGTACACGACCATGGAATTGAACCATTTCGTATTTCGATTTCTTTCCAAAGTATACAAGTACAAGTTCCTGATCGTTTGATTTCAGCTTTTGAATCATGCCAACAAGAAGAGATCTGAATTTATACATAATAGAGGAAAAAAGAAGAAGAAAGATTTTCATTGCGATGATTCCTACGCAATATCGAATTTTTTAAAAGAAATTCGTGGTGGAGTTGACTGTGTAAATGTGTTAGTGAAAGAACGAAGAAAAGGTAGAGAAGTAGAATTCTTCTCTTCTCTCTCCTCTACCAGCCCTTTTTCCAAAGAAAAAAACTCCTTCACCCGCAATCATCAACTGCTCAGATCTGGTCCGTTTTGGGGCCGGATCTGAGCAGATCTTCTTTCCCTTTACTGTTTTTCTAATTTCTTTAGTGTTTTAGTTTAGTTTTTGATGTTTTCTACTCATCTTTTGGTGAGTTATCTACACCGTTTCGGTGGTTTTATCTATTCTTTTCAAGAGGTTTATCTAGGCTTTAATGGTCGTTTTTGGGTTATTTGGGTTTCAAGATCGCTTGTGATATGCTCCAATGACGGAATCTTCATCTTTGTTGTCTCCGACGACGGAATCTTCACCGGAATCTTCATCTATGAATTATCCGGCGCCGGAATCTTCATCAACGGTGTTTCTGACGATGGAAGTTATGTCATTGGTTTTAAGAGATTTGAGCAAATTACTCCTATTTTGGGAGCATCTCTTTTCCAAGAAGAAAAACAATTCAAATGGTTGGATTATAATTCCATGAAAAACCATTCTTCTACCGATTTAATCGGATCTAATTCAAACAATTACCACTTGTGAAGTGTCTCAAATCTCTGAGGAGAGTGAAGTGTGATACATAGGAGGTAAAGTTTAGTACCAACTCATCTCTTTGATGCCTATGGCTATGTAATTTTATGCATTTGCATTTCTAAAGCTTTTCCGACTTGACAAAAACATAGCTTCATCCTATATATATGCCTGGTTACATAATACATAAAAATTACAGACAGACACAAATCAATTACAAGACATTAAAAACTTGTTACCCTTTTGTTGTTGTTGTAGGTCTAAAAACATAATCATTGAGCAAAATCCCAGGAACAAAAACTAAATACTTCATTTTAATAATTTTTCAGGTACAGCTCATTTTATCTTTGATTAAGCGATACATGAGTGAAAATGTAATCAAACTAGTTATAAAAAACAAATCCTTAAATGTAAGAAGCACATTTCTATGGTAGCAAAATTTGCAGCCCCATTTGAAATCCCATCTTCCCATCTGTTGCATGCAGACCATTCACCTTAGTCCAAAATGTAATACCTTTTTCATACTTGCAGAGACACCATGATTTTTCCCTTGATATTGGAGAATGAAAGACGTGAATATTGAGTATTTGAGAGAAAAACTTATAGTGTGAATTGTTGTTGATTGGGTTGACATATCTATCCGCCATGATTTTGTTGGTATTGTTGATGGATGGAGAACATAGATCTATAATTAACTTTCTTTAGGGTTCTTTATTTTATCCCTCACCACTGCGGTAGTTCACTGATGAGAAAAGAGAGGAGGCAGTTACTCTCACGATTTATATAAGACCTATATAATTGAGGGTTAATAAGGAGCGTCGGTTCGGTTACTGTCTAATCGGACGGATGGCATGTACCTAGATGACTGACCGTAAGCTAACCGACATGTAAAATATTGACATTTTATTGGTCTGTGATACATGGGAGTAGGTTTAATGGAGTCGAATGCAAACCATTTTTAGTGTAATTTGAGTAGTTTTGACACACATTTTAGCGTGAGCATGACGCTAATTTGGTGCAGCTGATTCGCGAATCGCGGCCTAATTGAGCGTGGGCAAACATATACTCGTATTCCATAACGCAAACAATTACTCAGGGGTAAAGATGCTAGAATTTCTAATCAATTTTATTAAAAGAGCCAAAAATTGATTACCTAAACAAATTTTGTTAATGTGTCTTGGCTAGAGTGAGTCGTGTGATCACGTATTTGTCATTTGAGTTTGAATCTAATATTTTGGTGATACGTTCCTCTTGCAGTGTTGTACAATCCTACCAAATATCAGAAATTTTGGAGTATAAACTTACAATCATAATTAGGTGAAAACCGTCAAAATAGAGGGACAAATGGCGACTTTTTATTCGTCCTCCATGCCATCATCTAATTTTGCCCCATCAAAAATTTTCTCGCCAAATATGAGTACAAACCGAAATGTATAACATCACCATTTACCACTTTGAAAATCAATCGGTTGGAATTAAGATTGGAAAATGGTGAGGTTTGGTATCTCAGCTTGTGCCTATATTTGTCGGATTGTAGAGCCTTTTACCAAAAGAGAGAGGATCTATGGACATGTAATTTTACATCTAAATTTGATTCAATTTTTTTTTTTTTTGGTACTCTCGGTTTCTTAATCTTTTGTAGGAGACCAGAACATCGATTTTTCTTGTTGAAATTTTTAATTTATTAAACAATAGAATATTAAGTAAAAAGCTACGTCGACACTGGTCTATTTAGAAAAAAAATTGAGTGTAATGACTTAAAATTATCTTTACATTAAACTGTGAGCATTTGCAATGCAAACAATTTATTTGCAAACATAAATAATTTTTTTGCGTCTATTATATAAAACAAGTTGATATAAAAGTGGAACGACAGAGATTTAAGGGTTCCATAGAGCTTGGATGCTTTAAGCTTAATCTTGTTTTTTTTTGTTCACTGTATTGCAAACCCCCATCTATAATCTTTTATCATGTTCTATGTACTTGTAACAAATCCCTCTTTTTGTATAATATAACACCAAACTTTCCCCTAAAAAAAAACTAATCAGGAATAAATTTTAGATTGAACTAGCTCAATTAATCTGAGACGAAAGGAGTAACTTTTTGGTGGTTTCATATTTTTCTCAGGTAACTAAAGAAGATGGTAATGAAATCGAAACTTCGTGGGTTTGTAGAGGAGGAAATTAGTTAAGAGACTTATACTGAGCCATCTGAAGATGCTAAACAAACTTCCTTATAAAATTGATATAGGTGTTGCTAAGGGATAAATTTGGCATGACTTTGATTATACTTTGCGGTATGTTATCTATGGTTCTAATTGCACCAAATGGATTGTCATAACTAATTTAGTTACAGCAAATATTGTATACCTTGAATTTATAAAACCTTATACTGTGAAAATGGTTTCTCATCTTTATTTGGAAAATGGTATCCTTAGTAAAACTATTCTTCATTCTTTTGAATACCTTGTTATCTCTTACTTTTGGGAATTTATTAGTGTCCTATCCTGGAACTGCCAGGGTTTAGGAAGTAATGAAACTAGAAATAGTCTGCGTGACACACTAAATTCAATTAATCCTGACATTTTGTTCATTTCTGAGACTAAACAACAAAATAAATCTATGCACAATATCATGAGGAGTCTGGATGTTAATAATTATTGGTTAGTTCCCCCAAGAGGTTCTGCGGGAGGGCTTTGTTTGATTTGGAAAAACAATATAAACTAACTATTCTGATTATGCTCGTAATTTTATAAATGTTGTTGTTCCCCCTTTTAATAACAATGTTGAATGGATTCTCACATGTTTTTATGGTAGTCCGTATTCTCATTTGAAACTTGATTCATGGAAAATTATTAAACGTCTAGCAAAGAGTATGAACAAGCCATGGGTAATAATTGGTGACCTGAATGTTGTGTTGCATGCTGAAGAGAAAAAGAGTAGATTCAATTTCAATAGTAAAGAAGCTACTATGTTTAATAACCTTATTAACATGTGTGGTCTGATTGATCTTGGTTTCTCGGGGTACACCTTCACTTAGAACAACCATAAAAAAAAACATTGATGTCATAGAACAGAGACTTGATAGGGCTCTAGGTAATGATCTATGGATTACTAGTTTTCCTAAATCTAGTATCAAACATTTAGGGCCTCTTGCTTCTGATCATGTTCCGATAGTCCTCAATACTCATAATACTTGAAATGATGGGGCTACCCCATTTAAGTATTTTGGTGACAGGATGAAACATGATGAATGTAAGCCTTTAATTCAGGAATGCTGGGACAATGATGTTAAGGGCTCCCCTGCTCATAACGTTAATACGAAACTTAAAGATGTCAAATATACCCTTAAGGACAGGAATAAATACACATTTGGAAACTTAAGAACTAACATAGAAAAAACAAAGGCTGACCTTAAGAGAATTAATAGTAAAAACAGTTATCCTAGTAAAAACAAGGACATTGCAAACCTTAGGAGCTTCTTCGCCCCCAATTTGATCCTCTTTCGCCCTAAAAGCTTTTCTCATCTCTTTCAACAAGAATGCAAGACAAGCAGTGCCCCATGAGATCTCATTCCACCTATCCAAGTCACCCAAAAACTGCACATAGGTGGCATTCTCCCGAGAACCATATGTGTCGGGGAATATGACACTTCCCAAGATGTAGAGAATGTACGCAGTGGCTGTCGCAGTGACCCGCTTGGGATCCAACTTGCCCTCCTCATCAAGCCGCAGAGTCCCCATGAATTGGTCCCTCAGAGATATCAGTTGGAATGTCTTCGACATTTGTTTCCATTCATACACTCTGAATTGGTCTTCGCCTTGTCCCAACCCAATTCGGCTTCGGTAAAAGCATAGATAAGCTTCCAGTCAAGGTCCTTGGCAAATTCGGAGACGGTGGGGGCGTCTTCCATGTCCTTGAGGAAGTCCATTTCCTTGGTAAAGCCGATGTGCCTAACTAATTTGCCTTCAATGCTTAGACCTGTAATCTCATGAGCATCATCCGGAGTGATGGTCTTCTCGCCAAAATGGAAGTGTGTAGTATCAGTCTCCGCATAATACTTCTCCAGGAAGGCAGAAACAAGTGGTTTGTCATATCCAATGGTGGAAGTACTGGCAATGGTAGGATACAACCCCGAGTTCTTGACGATCTCGACCACTTGAGGGGATTCACCGCTAGCTAACCACTCCTACAAAGCTTCAGGATCCTTGGGGCGTGCACCTACCCTTTCCAAGGGCCACATTTCCATCTTTCCCGCCTCCGATTGGTGTTTGAGAAGACGTATTGCATCCCCGTGGTCCTACAAAACGTATCAATGTTTTGTAACATGAAATGGAGTTATGTTAGATGAATAAACGAAGAAAAATAGAACTAAATGAGATACTTACGATGGTTTTGTAGACGATATTGTCCCAAGTACCCACATACGCCCATAAGACGTCCATATTGTCCAAAGGCTTACCGAGCTCCTCGTCGGGAAACATCTGCTATTCGGTTGGCATGTAACTCCGTATTTGTTTCTTAGCCTTCTTTTCTTGAGCCCCCTGTTGTCCACCCTCTTGCTGAGCCCCTTGTTGTCCACCCTCTTCTTGTATTGGTTGTTGTGGTTGTACAATTCGAAGCGGTTGTGCTGGTTGTTCAGGTTGTTCAGGTGCCTCCACGACAGTCAATTCTTCACCCGCTGGTTGTTGAACAGTTGGCCCTTCTTCTTGTGTCTCTTCACCTGCACCAGTTGGCCCTTCTTCTTGTGTTTCTTCACCTGCACCAGTTGGCCTTTCTTCTTGTGTTGTTCAACTGCATCAGTTGGCCCTTCTTCTTGTGTTTCTTGAACTGCAGGTATTGTTGTTTTGGAGATGGGTTGATCAACATCAAGCTGTCTAGCAGCAGCTTTACGACTGGCCGCACTTAACGGTGCACCACCCTCTCGACGGGGAGCCAATTTAACTTGTGTGGCGGCAGGATCTGCAACAGGATCCCGTCTCTTCTTCTTCACAACCTCCTTATTCTTAGCCGGTGGTGTGTTGGATTTCATATTTTCCCTATTACTTGACAACAAGAAACAAACTATAAGTTACACAGACATAATAATCGGCTCAAATAACATAACACATAAACCGATTGTAAACATAAGAAAAATAAACGGTGGACATTTGTAAAAACATTAACCGATTATGGAGTCACATGAAACTCAAGATTTGGCTACTTAACTAATCGGCACACAAAATCAGAAACATAAATCGATTATCAAAACAGAAATAAACGGTGAACATGTTTATTAACATTAACCGATTGCTCAAATCAGTCGGTTTATTCACATGGAAACAATCAACGATTAAGGCTAAGAAACTTTGGTAATTTTAGCCTTACAAATTAATGCAATCGGCTTAAATAAGTAAAGATATACAACGAATATCAACTGCTATCGGCTTACTAAACACAAAAGATCGAACGATTATGTCAGAATTGTTTCGTTGATTATTCATACTAAGTTGAACCGATTGAGCCCTAGAATTCGAAATGGAAATTTTCTAAATTTTAGAGGGGAAAAAAATCCGTTTATGTTCAATTGAATATAGAACGACTAAGAATAATCGGTTTAAAATCCTAAAAACATACATCGATTGTTCATCTGCTGCAGTTTCAGAAGATGAACACTTCGAACAATCGGTTGATATAGACACTAACATACAACGAATCTGGGTTACAGTTGCGAACTGTCGGGTTTAAAATCATCAAATTCGAGTGCAAATTCAACCAAATTTCAAATTAAATACCTCATTCTCATTAGCAGGGGTGAGTTCTTCTTCTGCTTCTCTATTAGAGCCTGTAATTCTTCTTTAGTAGCTTTTTTCGTTTTCGGCGTCGACGAAGAAATTTCGTAAACTTTGTCTACGTCGATTCCTGATTCTTTGAACTCTCTAGGATTCGGTCCTTTGTTCTTCTTTCGTTCCATGGGGGTTTAATATAATTAATCGTAATTTTTTTTGTTTTGGAAATCGTCGATTAATCGACAATGTTTTGGTTTTGAAAAAAAATGAAAATGAAGTAGAAGAAGAAGAGGGAGAAGAGAGAATCGGTGGAAGTTTTTGTTTAAATGAATTTTGGTTAAGATTTGGGTTTTAATTAGAGAAGTTACTGTGAGGGCATTTGGGTATTTTTGCCAATTTTTAGTTATCCCATAACCACCTCTAAAGGATAGGTATAAAATTTCATGGGGCCAACTACTCTCTCATGGGGCCAAATTTAATTAGTTTGAGCAATCAAAAATTAAGTGATACATGAGTGAAAATGGAATAAGGTTAGTGATAGTAAAAGATAGATTTTTAAATGTAAAAAACACATTTTTTTTTTATGGTTGCAGAACTTGCATCGAAAACAAAATTATCTAGACTTGCAGCCTCATTTGAAATCCCATCTTCCTATCTCTTGGTTAGGATGTGGAATGAAATTGGTGAAGTTAATCTTGTAATACATGAGCCTGGCTACCTGTAGAAAGAGGGTATTAAGTTTGACACATTCAGTTAGAAACCAATTTAAGTGAAGAGAAACAATTAATAAACATATAAACATTTACCTGCTCCATGGGTGATATTAAAAGATCAGAGGAGATATTTTAAGAAATCGGAGATGACAGCGGCGCCATATTGAGTATACGAGAGAAAATACCATAGTGCGAAAGGTTGTTGATTGAGTTGAAATATCTATCCGCCATGATTTTATTGGTGTTGTTGATGGATGAAGAACATATATTTGTTATTATGATTAGGGTTTTTGAAGATCTAAACAAAGGAATTTAGGGTTCTTTCTTTTATCCCTCACCACTACTGAGAAAAGAGAGGAAACATAACTTCTCAAGGTTTTATAAGACACATATAATTTAGGGTTAATAAGGATCGTTGGTTCGGTTACTATTTGATCGAACGGGTCACATGTAATTTGATAATACGTAAAAAATTGAAAGGGCAAAGGCTTTACTTTGGTAGCCGTGGTCCGTGGTGGAGGGTATGGGCAGGTTGGATGGAATCGAATACAAACTACGATAATTCTTTATATCCCGGGGAGAGAAATCCCGGGAAAATCCCGGGTCTCACATTAATAGTGGGCCCCCTGCTAATTCTAATTGGTGGGGCCCACACATCCTAATCTAAACTCACACCAACCGTTAGATCCCCTCTCGGGATTTCACACGGTATTTCCTACGGTCAGTATAGCATTACTGATACAAACTATACCGCGGTTTGAGTTTGACATACAGGGGTGTGCATGACATTAAATATTGTGGATATGCTTGAGGCAGTGGCTAGAGTGAGTTGCGCCATGTATTTGTCATTGAGATGAAGCTCGTATATTTCATGTAGCCTTTTCTATCATTTCGATTCGATTTAATTTTTAGTACTCTCCGTCTTTCAATCTTTTTGAACATTGGTCTCTTTTTCGTAGGTTTTTTGGTAAACAATAGAATATTAAGTAATACATATAAAAAAATCTCTACTATTATTATGCAAACGTTTTTTTTGGGTACTTTTTACAGAAAAGCCCATACACAAATGAGAAAACTAAAAATAATTCGAGGGCAGATTTGTCAAATTAAAATTACACAGTGAACAGTACAGTAAACAGTACAGTGAACAGTAAACCACAGTGAACAGAACAGTGAACAGTACAGTGATTTTGCTCCGGCGTAAAGCGACGCAACATAATATAGTGATTTTGTAAGATCAACGGTCCACATCGAATTGTGTACACGTGGCAGCATCTTAGGGTAGTTGTACATCGAGTTAGATGATGTGTGATGCATCAAAACCACCGACCACCCTTTCTCACTTCGCCACGTGTCCCTTCTTCTCCTCGAGATACGATTTTTTTTTTTTTTCTTTTCCGCGGAATTTTTCTGATTTGGCCCTGCTTTTCTCTTTAGCCCTCCGAAAACTCTTTTTGGCCCTCTACCAGCTGGTCCTAATTGGCCCCTACAATGTCAGTTTGTGGTGTTTAATAAAAATTTAACAAGGGCAGATAAGTAATTTAGAACAAAAACATTTTGGTGAAGAAAATAAATAACGGGGACTCGGGAGAAAAGCAGGAAAGGGGTCCACTGTGCATTAATACCAACATTTTGGCACGTGCAGCGCACGTGCGTGGTGGTCTAGTTTGTGTGAAAATGAAGCTGTTTTTCAAATGAAATTTTTGTATATTAACAAACTAAATTTTTTTTTTTTCCGAATGAATATTCTAATGCCCCAGTGGCAATTTTGAGCCCAAAGGGTTGGTTTTGAATATACCATCTCCACTGTTATCACTGATGAACTAGGCTCCTTTTGTTTGTAATCATATCATACCGATCCCCTCGTCTCTCATTTTTATTTTCCTCTTTCCTCTATTATTTTATTGATTAATTTCCAAGACTAGATACCTATGTACTGTTACTCCTTCCTTAAAATAATCTGTTAGAGCAAAGGCAACGGTGAGTGCCAAATGCCATATACCAAGTGTCATATATGGGTATAGTTATAGGTTTTGGTGTGAAAATCTACAACGGTGAGAGCCAAACACCAAATGCTATAAAGCATACGTGAATTTAATTAATGTTTGAAAATGATCGAGTGATTGTAAATCACGTCCAGCCCAAGGAAGTGATTGTAAATCACGTCCAGCCCAAGGAAGTGATTGTTAATCACGTTTGCACCAAAGAAGTTGTAAAAAATCACGCTGGGAAGTTACGTGATTTTAAATCACGTCCAGCCAAACCCATACCAAACCCAAATGCTATCCTATATTTGGGTCGAAAAAGTTAGTTTTATAGGTTTTGGGATTTGGTTACTACCCCACTGCCGATGGGCTATACCCATATTTGGGTTTTGACTCCCACCATTGCGTTTGCTCTTAGGATTCTTTAATCTTTCTGCTTGGGTGATGCCGATGCATTTGTAATTTCATTCTATTTTTTTGGTTTGAAGATATTTCTTTTTAGTGAAAATAAAAATAAAGATTAATAGTGGACATTGAAAACAACTTTGGCCAATCACAATGGCCAGAATGTGCATCCTGATTTATCAGGGGTGCAGATGTCATTATAGTACAATGGTAAAGTTGTTGGGTGGTGATATCAGCAATTTGGGTTCGAATCCCGTCTGCATCGGGGTGAGGGGGATTTTCTTTATTTTCTTTACCTAACTACATGGGCTTGTAGGTAGTGGGCTTTGGTCCAACCTTTAATATAACCTTTCATATTCAAAAAACAAATAAAAAATTCATTAAATACTAAAATTTGAGCCTTTGACAATAGGCAATGTTATGCTTCCCCTTGCTTCTGATGGAATTTCGTCATCCAACTACTAACAGAGTAGGTCATACAACCCCCGTACGCATCTTCCCATACGATCTCTCTTAGCACTTGAGGAAATTCTTGAGGTTTCAACTCGTTTTTTCTCTTCTTAAAATGCTTTGCCAGATAATATGCTGCTTTGTTGTCAGCTCTGCTCATGCAAACAACGTCAAAGAAACCAGCTCTGGATCCAAATCCCTTGCCCATCTTCATAATATCCTTGAGGATTCGATATAATTTTTTGAATTCTCCTCTTCCAATGTCATACAATGCGGCTCGGGTACATTTTCTGCAAATTTTCTTTGTTTTGTGGTGACGGCGGCGACAGTAAGGCGTTGGAGTACGAATTATTTTGCGAATAAGACGCTCGAGTCTATCGGAATTACAACGAACAATAACTCTTCCGTCGTGAAGTCTACCGCTAGCTAAAGCAAGTCTTAAACCCTTTCTCAGCCCCTTTAAGAGGTAATAAAGGTATGATCCTCCTCTAGAAGAGTGGACGGAAGCACGCACCGGTTTCCCACTGGGATCACGAAAGATGACTCCGTACCCACCGACTCTTTTCTTCTTTTTGTAATAACCGTATAAATTCACGGCCCGGCTCGAGACGGCCCGCCGCTCTTCTCCAGAAGACGGCCCGTCAATTTTCTCGCACCAAGAAGCTATCCACTCTTGTTTATCCGGGATTTGTATAGCATACTTGCTGATCAAATACTGGCGTTCTTTCTCTGTTGCTTGCTGTATTGCTTCTGCTTCTGCTTCAGTGGTGCTATCCTCATCTGACTCCTCCTCCTCCTCTGAATGAACTTCGCTCAGAGAAGATGCGATTGAAACCGTGTCTTCTTCTTCTTCTTGATCCAAAACCCTTGTTGACATCTTTTTTCTTCTTAATTTTTTTGTAACCAATTACACCTTGTCGAATCAAATCAATAGGTACAGGAAGATAAATCCTTGCTCTTCAGTTTTTGAGATGGTTTTGGAGAGATGAGCCGGAAGCCTCTATTTATAAGTACCCACGGAAGAAAAAAGGAAAGTAGTTCACAGCACGAAAAGGGAAGTCCGGAAGTCTGCTACTCTGGTAGCTCCGGCACCATATCTG
>JAJJMA010280332.1:0-11855 GCA_023529015.1 Papaver nudicaule | reverse complement strand
CACTAAGGATTATTTGATCTAGGTGTTTATTTCATTAACTGTTAGTCTCTCCTTGCTTAGTAAATTTCGACTTTATTCTTATTTGAGGGCTAGACATGTTGTCCTTTAGAGGCTTTTCCCGCTTTTTCTTTTGTAACCCTTTGGTCAATTATAGTAGAACCAGATTACAACTGTGTTATTACAGCATCCAGTTATTCAAAATTGTATTGAGATCAATGCCCTTGAAATTTCATTCCCCGCACACCAATTGTATACCAACATTTTGACACTGATTCTGATTGCCTCTACAACTTCCCATGAACCTTAAGGTGTGTACCAAACATCTGAAAATCTCAAGGAAGGCTGAAATTTGGGATTGAGGCATTTGAGAGACTATTACCATCTCCCACTAACTGGAATTTGCTCACAACTTCAAGTTTCTAATTGATTTTTGCAGTCTGTAAAATTTAGGACCGATTCAAACCACCTATATGTGAGAAGAAAGCGATTCATACAACGAAGCAACGAAATTCCGAACTCCACAATATCAAATAAAGGTCGACAAACATTACAAACGGACAATCATAGAACAGAAGAGAATACTGGAATCAAAAAAGAGGTACACATTGATACAAGAGAGCATGGAAAACAAAAAAGAAACACAGGAAATTAATTTGCCATTAAAGAGCTCAACCAAGTGCGGAATTTGGCGAAGATAGAAGAACGCAACTGTTGGATTTCAGTAGTAGCTTTACCCTCTTGATTCATCAGACAGCACTTAGTCTCAAAAGGTCAAGCATATCCAATTTGTTAGCTGCAAACTCGGCAAACTCCCGGAGTTCATCTGCCATAAAATCTTCAACATATTTTTTTCCAATATCTAGATCAGTATCTTCACGACATATCTCCGCCCAACGTAAATTCTTCCCAGCATCAGAAACCTGCTTGTCCTCCTTGCGGATGCCATTCCCATGATCAATCAATTCATGTAGATCATCTTTTGACAGTTTATCAACAATATCCTTGGCTCCTTGCAGGTTACTTGGTTTAAATGACTTCATCTTTCTTTTTTTTTCCAATCTCACATAACTGATTGTTAGATTGTCTCTTTCCCATTCTAAAAAACAAATCTCTCTATCAATATCAACCTTGGCAGTTTAAGTTTCAACTCCTTGTAGTGGAAATACTTATACCAAAAAAATCTTCTGAGATTATAATTACTGAAGCGACAACACCTCTCTGTGCAGCACACAAAATCAAGAGTCTCCATGGAAAAATACGCCAACAAAGCATGGCTATAGTGTAGGTGTGTATAGCTCTTGGCTGTTTAATCCTATATGCCCAGGCTAGGGTCAATAGATAATTAGCCACTGTTGTAGTGCCCAGCGATTTGACCAAGAATTGGGATTCTTGGGCAGAGCCACCTTGCTCTTCATGCAGAGTCACGTCTTTTGAGATTATGGATGTCATTGATGTATGTTTAGAAGGTACGGTTATCTATCTAATCGATACAACAATGAATTATACCCTTAACCTAAATCTACACATCATGAATGAGTTTCAGCGAAGAAGAGAACACAAGGAAGATGCGCTAGAAAATGAAGAAAAAGTGTTACATGATTTCACCTTTGGGTTTTAGGTGGGGGATTGGATGGATGGGTATAAAGACAAACATATGCGTCTTGTTCGACGAATAATCTAATCTTAGATTGTGTTTCGATCGTGTTGTTCAAAGGATGAGTATCTATGACATGTGGGATTTCATGGATTCTCGTGTTATCCAGATTTCCTTGCTATTCATAGTTTATAAGCTAGATCTTGTGTTAGCAAAGATAACATTTTAGAAAGAAAAAACGAAAACAAAAACAAAAGATTAAACACATGTAAACCACAAATTACCATTCCCATCACAACTAAAACAAAACATAACACCACCATGTCTTAGTATCAACCAACAATAAAACGAGAAAAAAAAAAATAACATATCCGGTTACCACAAATAAGAGAAGAAAAAACCTTACTCGTCAGGATCAAGACCAACTCCTATGCACTTTGAACCTCCAAAGTTCCAGCAACAGACACCTTGTGATCTAGAATTTGAAGCTTTTGGTGACTGCAATCCTCTTGATCTCAGATACTATTTCTTGCTCTGGTGCTTGTTCTGGATCCAAGTTGGTCACCTCTGGTTCTGGTGCAGCTGCTTGTGCTGGTCGGCCAGTTCTCAGTTGGTCATGGGTTCAAAGTACAAGTGGGACCCAACTTATGGTTGATCACTGAAGTACTGAATTACCTAAAAATATCTGTTTAAGATACCATAAGGTGGACCCTCATGAGGGTAAAACAATAAATTAATAATATTTGATTTTTCCCATCCAATCATACGAATATTCTTACTCAAGTTTGCCAAAAATGGACCTGTTTAAGGTTTCTTCAAAGATTCAACCTTAGATTTGCCATAAATGGGTACGCTCGGTGTTTGTTTTTCCATGATTGTTTGTATTTTAGTCACATGCGACCCTTAAAGATCCAACCTGAAAAGTGAAGTTGAGTCGTACATAAGTAATGGGTACAAAAGTCTCCTTTTCTCGCGATAGGCCTTTTTCTCCGAAGCACGAGATGAACGTATCTTCCTGCCTTTGTTGCCCATTAAGTCGACTAAGTGACACCATTGAGAGGCTTCAGTGAAGGTCGCGTTCATGTATGAGAGGTTCTAAATCTTTTTGTTATGTCCAAAGCAAGATTGTATGAGAACATATTACCTATTTTGCAGGACTAGAAAGTCCCGTCGGGGCCTCACATTACGGACATATGACTTTCTAAACACCGGGAGAGGCTCAAAGATACTCGACGTAAGCGGAAAATAATCGATTGCTGAGCCGTATTAGGTAGGAAACTCTAAGTACGGTTCTAAGGAAGGAATCATAAGTCCAAGAACGAGCAACTTGGTACTAAAACAAGGAAACACATGCTCAATGAAGGAAGGAAAAATGAATGTCCAATGCTCATAGAAGCACATGGACACGTCTGAAGAAGATACTGGCGTAGAGTATGGCAAATAAGGGAGTGGTTTCGTGTTCACACAAAGATTCTGACTCACAATATATAAGTCGAGATTCTTCGCAGATGCATAAAACCTGACGATCTTGTATTATTCCTAACAGGGTATTAGAATAATTCGAGAATCTTCGTCGAAGCACGAAACTTGACGATGTTTCTCATATTATTCGTACTGGAGTTTTATTTTGTTGCATACAAAAAACCAATTAGTTTAGTACTCGTATCATTTAACGTGTACAATCACATTTATAAGCCCCACCCCTATGCAGATTAATCTAGAAATTGTGACTTACCTTTTTATCCTGCTCCCTCATACATGTTGTATCCGTTTCTTATGTCCTACTGTTACATACCGGAAATTCATAATTCTTTATAGATCCTCCTAATTTCTTGCTAAAAACTAGTGAAAATTGTTAGAGATATAGGAAAGTATATATCAAATATAATAGAGATAACAACCGAATATTCTCTCTGATTTATTGAGTGGAAATCTAAAAATTAAGGAAACTAACCAAAAACTTTTTTGGCGGGATGAGAATCAAAGGAAAATTCTTAGAGTGCGACAATTCCCGCCCGGTGTTTTGGCTCAATTTTAAAAATTAAGTTTTACTTTAAAACTCGATTTTACCTCTTCTTTTTTCCGAGGGGTTAAAACACAATTCATCTCTTTTCTCTGGCTAGTTATAATACGGGTATTATTTCTTCAACCAATTCCTGATTCAATACAAGTGATATCTCATATCATGTTCTTTTATACATGATGTTGATTTTCTGTTTTGATTTTGTCTATTTCTTTTGGAAAACGGCGATGTCGAGTAACCAGAATATTGTTTGCCGTATTTATATTTTATTTCATATAAACCTGATACATCTAAAATTTTCTTTTAATTGTTGCAAGAATTTACACACATATATTGTTTTTTGAACGCTTTTGTTAGATCTTAATCAACATAAGCTCATATTCCTAACTTTGTTGTATGTGCACAGTTTAGGTTATGGCAGAAAATGAGGTTTTTAATATGCTTGTCAATAGACCAGGATTCAATAGATTCCTCGACGACTTGGTCAGAAGAAAAGTTGGACTGCGAGGGTTAGAATGGAAGTATGTTACCCAGGAGGCAAGGGATAACATGTGGAAGAGGATACAGGCAAGCAACTACTGATTTCTACAACCAATACTCTTCCCATCTTTATTCATCATTTTTATTATGTACCTGTTCCTAACATGCCATAAAATATCATTGTAGAAATATTATGATATCGACGAGTCCACAAGGGAAAAAACGATGAATATTCTCCGTGAAAAACTGCGAGATTTCAGAATGAAATTGTATAACAAGTTTATAGCTCCCAATCCGCATAAAGAAAACCTGGAGCTAATAGTTCCTAAAATGTACAAGACGTTTGTGGATCGAGTATCATGGGACCATTTTGTGGAATATAAACTTTCAGAGATATCCAAGGTTAGATTTTATGTTTATTGTCTTTTTTTATTTGTCTAGTCTAAGACACTGATGAGAAACCTTTCTCTAATTTTTAGTCAAGTTCTATCTGCTAAAGACCAAATATTTTTTGATTATTCTTTTTGTCAGACTCAGGCTCTGAACAAAAGAGCAAGAGGCATGAATAGGCTCCCCTCGGAACTCACTACTAAGATCCTATCTTCCCTACCAACATCAGAAAGTGTTCTCGATTGCAAATCCGTGTGCAAGGAATGGCAGGCAGCGCTTGCGAAACACAGATTGGGTCTCTTATGTGCAGCCTCCACTATGCCTCAACGTATGGAGGTATTTTTAATGCCTAAACAAATCAACCATGGACAAACCGGCAGCATTGGCCCAATAGATTTTCACGCAAATGTTACAACACACAAATATCTCTCCCCAATTCTTGTTGGCTCATGCAATGGGCTGGTATGCTTTTGATTACCACACAACAATATTCACGATCCAGTTTATATTATGAATCCATTAACTGGTGAACACCTCCACCTCCCCAAACTTGTATATCCTTTTCCATGTTATTTTGATGTGAAGGTCGGCTTCGGGTACTGTGAGTCTACTGGTGAATATAAAGTTGTGAGAACCTATGACCAGGGGAAAATCCAAGTGTACACTCTTGGCGATGGTAGGGGTTGGAGAAACAAAGAAGACTTTCGGTACAAACTAGATGAGCTGTCTGGTATATTTGCACATGGGCGTTTATTTTGGCTCGATCGCTCAGCAAAATTAAGGATTGTATCTTTCGATTTGCATACTGAGATCTTCAAAACAGTATCACCACCCCCAATACAGATCCTTAAGAAGGTGAATCCCATTGTCGGGCTAGCAAAAATTGGACTGTCTTTATGTGTATATTATATGAGTCAGCATAGAGACGGCATTACTCTCTGTTTGTGGTCACCCATTCTCGAGAAAAGAAACTGTTTGAGAGCAAATGCCAGATGTAGGGAAAGTAATTGGGTGAAACTGTGCACCATTGAATTGGGAAAGAAGGAACCGGACTTGCTATATTATGTACCAATTGCACTTGGTAAGAACAATATCTTATTGTTGTGGCGAATTTCAATGATGAGCAAGAAAAGTCTATGTCTTTACGATTTGAACACTAAAACTAACCTGATTATCTGGAAGCCTCGGCGTGAAGATCTACTAGAACCATACCTTCACATAGTACCTCACATGGCGCTGAATGTGTCACTGAAAGGCTTTGGAGCAAAACACGACCCATGTTGTGAAGATATGCATAAAAAAACGCACTTCCAGGTGCATGAAATTAGTAGTATTCAAATGATGCAGGAGTATTTACATACCCATTGAGAGTTGAAATTTTTTAAGTATTGCTTCTTGTTGTGCACCCTTGTTAGCATATGTAATGTTCTGGTCTGAAAAGACAGCTTTTTATTTAGAGACACCATGCAGAAAGCTAGAGAAGTAATGTTTTAGATGATTTTTATTCCGGTAGCATATGCTAGCTTTGTCCAATATGGCTCAAAGTTCACTATTTAGCATTATTACTGTTGGATGGTTTTATTTCTTTGTATTAGAAAACCCAATGTGGATGTAGTTAGTATAATTTAACGGGAAAATGACACTTCTTTGTGACCTACCTTATGTTGGAGAAAATGAGTTTTCAAATAAGTTTTTATTAACTTGAGTTTTTGGTCTTGGTGTGAATTGATCGTAGAACCTATTGGTCTCTATGGATGCTTACTCATTTTCATATGGGTGAATGAAAGATGAATCTTTAGTACCATTCTGGGTAACTAGAGATGGATGCCACCATATAATAAGTGTCACTACTTATCTATATATGGGTGGACACGGGCGGGCTGAAGACACTTACCTTTGGTTGTGTCTTGACGCACGTGTATGTCGCACAAGATCATATATTTATTGAGAATATTTTCTAGAGTTTTACAAAATATTTCTTTTATTATTTCAGTGTTTTACAAGGAAAGAAAATCTGTTTTATGAAAACCAAAAAAAAAAAACTTGTTTTACACAAAAATAAGTGTTTTTCCTTTCTTAAACTCTTTTGTTTTTCTCCTATAAAAGTAGACTTAAAACTATGATTTATATAGACATAGAAGCGGCTATCTCTTTGGGTTTTATCTTCTTCCTCCTCTGTTGCTAAGTTCATGATTGGGTGGTGATTGTTGTGCTGACATTCATCACATCGGGCAGTTTTATCCTGGACACATCCTCGCTGTAGGGGTATAGCATCACTCTTCTTGAGTGTACCAGCGAGCTATTGTGTTAAGGACAGTTTGTTGAACAGGCGACTCTGTCCTCGTAGAAGCTTTTAGGGTTTGCTTTGAGATTCGATAGTTTACATATTATTACTGATACATCTACTTTGATTGTTGCAAGATTTCCAACACCTTATATTTCCCAACAGTCGTGTGAAACAAACTGAACGTGCATACTGTGCATAACTGATTTTATCCGCCAGGCATGTTTTTTCCCAACAGTCGTGTCAAACAAGCCTTTTGGATTGCAAGTCTATATATGACCCCACTATCAGTGTGATGTACCATTTCTCCAGCAACCACAATGGATAACTCGCCCACACACTTGAATATCTTGCCCCAAGACTTGGTCCACGAGATTTTAGATTGCCTTCCAACTACACAATCAGTTTTTGATAGCAAAGCCGTTTACAAAGAATGGAGAAGCATGCTCGGAAACAAAAGGATTGGGCTTCTTTTCAGTGTCGTTCCAAATAACGGACGACGTGTTTTGTTGGATGAAGGCGATAGTACACAAATGTTCTAGACAAAACATATTACAGAGGAAAGCTTCCACACAGTAATAACTGGACAGATTGACCCTGAAACAGGAGATCGTAAACATACTTTTCAAATTGTTGGCCCTTGTAATGGGTTGGTCTGTCTGTATGTTCGGCATAAGTGCTCAGGAGATCCTATCTATATCATCAACCCAGCCACAGGTGAGCAACTTATTCTCCCTGGAATATGCAGACATCCTACATATTTTTCTGGGGGAACTTCTGGCACCAGCCGAAATGTAATAGGGGGTTTTGGGTACTGCGAACATTCCGACGATTATATGGTACTCCGTATTCATGAGGATTGCATGGTGCAAGTGTTCACCCTTGGGGACAAGAGAGGTTGGAGGCACACCGGTTACTGCCCGTATAGCTTTCTTTGTAAAGCCGGTTTATATGCACAGGGCCATCTTTACTGGTTGGAATGGTGCTCCCGATCACAGAAGATGGAATTACAATCTTTCGATCTGAGTAGGGAGGAATTTAGGGATCTTAGTCTACCATCATATCACAACGAGGGTTTATACGTGGAAGAGAATGCCAGAGTTGGGATGATTCTTTATGGACCCCGTTTGTGTGTTTACTACACTCACCACACGGTGGAAGGAGTTCGTGTAGATTTTTGGTTGGTGACCGAGGATAATACTTGGAAGATCAAGAAGAGCACACTACTACCGTGGCTAGAGTACTCCAGTCCACGGTATGTGCCGATTGCTTTTGGAGATGATGATAAAATACTATTGTGGAAAAGGCGACGTTTAATGTGTTACCATTCATCCACCAGAAATTTAGAGGAAATCGGGGGAGACATTCACCACCAGACAGATATTGTGGTTACTCCTCACATGATGACCCATGTTTCTTTGATGGCTTTTGGTGGAAAATCTGGTGGGCCGCGTTGTTCCTTGTTGGCTTGAACGTGATTTTGAAATTAAGTAGAGTACTTATTCAGAGTTGTTTTCTTTTTCATTTTACCCTTCCTTTATAGTACATTATTAGTAATTAAAACTTGTTTCATTTCTCAATCTACTACCGCTTGTCTGGAATCTGTACGTTTACCAATGCCTTTTTTATCTTGTTCGTGCTACATTATGTTCGAGACATGTATATCAATATTTTGGGAAAAAGTTGCCAAAATTTAATGGAGATATTCTCTCTGATTTATTATAGCTGGAAACTAAAATTTAGGGAAACTAACCATAGTTAGTTACACAAATCTAGAAACTTTCTCTTTAACAATTCGAAGATCAAAACCGTATAAAATTTCAACCAAAAACTTCTTTTTGGCGGGATGAAACAAAAATCCTCGAGCGGGATGATTCCCGCCTGGTGTTTTGGCTCCATTTTAAAGTTAAGTTTTACTTTAAAACTCGATTTATCCTTTCTGAAATGTCTACTCCTAACTCATCTTCTTCACAGGGTTCATCTCTTTTCTCTGGTTGGTTCTAATACTGGTATTATCTCTTTAACCCTTTCTCGATTCAATACAAGTGATGTTTTAAAGGAAATAAAATGTTTGTTTTGACCAAACTAATAATCATAGGTTGTTTCAATCCGGTTCTTGTATATCAAAATAATGTTCTAGGGTTAAGTTATATGCATCAATGGTACTTTTGCTCTTATATATTTCATATATATAAACCTGATACTTCTAAAATTTGCTTTTTAATTGTTGCAAGAATTTAAATACAAGTTGTTTTGTGACCGCTCTTTTAGAAGTTAGTCAATATATGCTCATATTCCTACCTTTGTTGTACGTACACAGTTTAAGTTATGGCTGAAGATGACATTTTCCACGATATGCTTATCGAGGTAGAAGAAGAATACCCCGAGGACGGCAATATAATTGATGTGGTGGATGACGATGAGATACCTTACTATGATCATAATTTTGATTTAAAAAAAATCTTAACCAAACGTAGAGCACCATTCAATAGATTCCTCCGTGACCTGGTCATGAGAGAAGTTGGACTCCCGGCATTAAAATGGAAGTATGTGACCCAGGAGGCAAAGGATAAAATGTGGAATGAGATACAGACAAGCAACTACTGATTCCTACAACTATCATTATTCATCATTTTTATTTATCAATTTTGTTTTGTGCCTGCACTAACATGCCATTTAATATTACTCTAGAAATATTATGGCGCCGACGAGTCCGCAAGAGGGGAAACGATGAATTGTCTCGGTGTAATATTGCAAGAGTTCAGAAGGGAATTTTATAACAAGTACATAGCTTCGCATACCAAAATTTTGGAGCGGATGGATCCCAGAAACCAGAAGAAACAACATTGGAACTATTTCGTGACATATAAGCTTTCAGAATTCAAGTTTAGATTCTTTTGTTTATATATATTTTTTTAAATGTTTTTCCGTACATCCCTGCGTGTGTATTTCATCATTAAATCGAACTCAAAGGAGGTATGACCAAATATATATATTGTCAACCGACTCAGGCTCTGCACAAAAGAGCAAGAAACATGAATAGGCTCCCCTCGGAAATCACTAATAAAATCCTGTCTTCCCTACCAACAACATAAATTGTTCTCGACTGCAAATCCGTGTGCAAGGAATGGCAGGCAGCGCTCGCGAAACACAGATTGGGTCTCTTATTTGCGGTCTCTAGTGTACCTCACCGTATGCAGGTATTTTAATGCCAAAACAAATGAACCATGCCCAAACCAGCAACATTGCCACATAATCTCTTTACAGGGCATCGCACAGAAATTCCTGCCCAACTCTAATTGGCTCATGCAATGGGCTGGTATGCTTTGGGATACCACACAACGGTATTCATGATCCAGTTTATATTATGAACCCATCAACGGGTCAGCACCTCCACCTCCCCAAACTTGCAGGTCCTTTTATATATTGTTGTCGGGCAGGTTTCGGGTGCTGTGAGTTTACCGGTGAATATAAAGTCGTGAGAACCATTGGCATAGGGAATTTCCAAGTGTACACTCTTGGCGATGGTCGGGGTTGGAGAAACCAAGAATTTGACTACAGACTAGATGAATCGTCTGGTATATGTGCACATGGGCGTATATTTTTGGCTCGAAAACAGAAGGAAATTACGTATTGTATCTTTCGATTTGCAAACTGAGAAATTCGAAACAGTATCACCACCCCCAATCAAGATCCCTAGGAATGTACATCCCATTGTCGGGTTGGTCCAAATTGGACTGTCTTTATGTCTATATCATATGAGTCAGCATGAAGGCAACGTTACTCTGTGTTTGTGGTCACCCATTCTCGAGAAAAGAAACTGTTTGAGGGCAAATACTAGATGCAGGGCAAAGAACTGGGTGAAACAGTGCAGCATTGAATTAGGAAGGGTGGAACCGGACCTGTTATATTATGAACCTATTGCACTTAGTAAGAACAGCGTCCTGTTGTGGCGAATTTCAATGTTGAGCAAACGTCTTTGTCTTTACGATTTGGAAACAAAAAATAACCCGGTTATCTGGAAGTCTAGACGTGAAGATACAGTTGATCCATACCTTCACATAGTTCCTCACATGGCGTTGAATGTATCATTGGAAGGCCTTGGAGCAAAACCTGACACCTGTTGTGATGATATGCATCTAACAACGAGCTTTCATGTGCATGAAGTTTGGAGTCTTTAAATGATGCAGAAGTACTTATATACCCAATGGGAAACTTGTTATTCAGTCATTAACTTGTGGCCCAAACTAGGTTCATTGGGAAAACATATATGTAATACTTTCTCTAAGTGCTGCTTTTGATTATTGTCAGTTATCTTTTGTTAGTCGAGATGATAACCAGGTAGCAGATGGCATCTCTAAGTTTATTAGGAGGTCTAAGTGTTTCCTAGATTGCTCTTATAATTTTCCTTCCTTAGCAAGTAATGTGTTAGCAAAAGATCAAAACTTGGTAGCTGTTTAATCATCAATGAATTTGTTCTGCTTATCAAAAAAATTGATACACCCATTCAGAGTTGTATTGTTTCTTCCTGCGCAATATTAGGGAAGTGTGTATCTGGGCGAGTATCGTCTGTGCCACAAATTGTATGTGCCAAATGTGTCAACCCAATAGTGTTGCGACACATGTCAAGTTTTGTTATAACCAAAATTCAAGCTTCAATTTCCATTTCTGTTCTATGTTAATTTGGTAATGTAACCAAATATAATATTTCCTAAGATTTTTTAGTTGAAATAATTAGTAAATCTTTATCATTTTTTTTGGTTTATTATAAATCAATTTCTCACAAATAAATTCTAAATTCATCTTCTTTCCTAGTTTTTGGACTAGCACAACCAAAGACACCCTAAAACTAGCAAATAAGATGAATATAAATTTTATTTGTGAGAAATTGATTTAGGAAATGATATCTATAGTATTTTGGGGAAAAAAAATCCTAAAGTTTAATGGAGATAACCACCAAATATTTTCTCTAATTTATTTAGGGACACTAACCATTGTTGGTTACACGAGATCCAGAAACTTTCTCTTAATAATTCTAAATTTAAAACCCCCCAAAATTTCAACCAAAAACTTCTTTTTGGCGG
>JAJJMA010280319.1:26396-34898 GCA_023529015.1 Papaver nudicaule | reverse complement strand
AAACTTTAAAATGTAGGTGACCTTCAAGTGTCTTTTTTGTTCACTTCACTTGGATTCATGTCTACAATTCGTTAAACACGTCTGGCTGAAGCCAGAAACAAGAATTTCGCAGTTCCTCCGATTCCAATCCCTTGGTTTATTAGCTTCGGGTTCAAAAAACAGAACCTTAAAATCTAGGTGAACCTCCGATTTGGGACTAAATGGCTAATTGGTATTGCGGGGGAGGGGGTAATTGTACCAGAAATCAACAAAAATAACACATTTTCAAAGGGTTTTTCCAAAAATATACCTTCTAAAATTTAATACATAAAACTACCCTTTGATGACTACTATATACCTTGACCCTATTATTTTTACAGAAATGCCATCATGGTCTAGACTATAGATTCAAAGGTGTAGACTATAAGGTTGATGGTCTAGACCTTAGTATTGAGGTGTAGACCATTCTGATCCTACATGGCGCTTAATAGGCACAACGGTCTAGACTCTAATATTGGCGGTCTAGACCATTCTGAATCTACATGACGCCTATGTGGCGACCCTTAATTTAGGTCTACACCTTGGGAAGTAAAGGTCTACACTTTTGAAATTCCAAAAATAACATTTTTTGTAAAGTCTAGACTATGATAAACACAAGGTCTACACTTTGGCAATTCCAGAAATAAACTTTTCGTAGGGTCTAGACTTCGGATACAATGGTGTAGACCTTAATCATCGTGGTCCATCTTGATTGACCACACAAATTTGTACTTAGGATGTAGACTTTGAGGGCTAAAATCGGTAGACATGGGTATTTTTTTGTATTAATTTTTAGAAGGTATATTTTTGGAATACACACCCAAATTTTGGGTATTTTTGTGCAATTCGGCGGTAATTGTAAAACTTGCTTGGCAAGTTTGTCTGCTGGCTTATTGAAGTTTCTCCTACCAAATTTAAATACCAAATTGGAAATTGATTCGCTGTAAAGATAATATCTGACAACAATGTATGATTCAGCCACTTAATATTGTACATGAAATCCTTAATTTTTTATATTTTTTTTTATTTAGTTTTTGTAATTGTTGGGCTTCCATTGCAGTTGTTTGTTAATTGGGTAGCTGTCGGTGAAAATAAAACTTTTTTTTTTCATTTTTGGTAAAAATTAAATGAATTACCGAATGCTAGGCAAGTTTGTTTGCTGGCATATTCAAGTTTCTCCTGCAGTGAAAGACCAATTCAATGGATGATTCAGCCACTTAATACTTTACATGAAATGTTCAATATATTTTTATTTATTTTTTCTAACTGTTGGATTTCTATTGCTTTTGTATGTTAATTGGACTCTAGTGAGATAAGCAAGTGAAAAAAAATAGTAATTTTTTTTTTTGTAAAAAAGAAATTAATTATCCCATGCTTGGCAACTTTGTTTGCTGGCATATTCAAGTTTGTTCTACCAAATTTAAGACTAATTTGGAATTGACTCGTTGTAAAGATGATATCTGACAGCAATGGATGATCGATTCAGCCGCTTAATATTGTACATGAAATGTTCAATATTTTTTTTTTCTTTTTGCAACTATTGTTTCCATTGCAATTGTTTGTTAATTGGGATTCTAGTGAGATAACCAACTAGATAAAGTAAGAGTCCTTTTTTTTTAAATCATTTTGGTAAAAATGAAATTAATTACCGCATACTTGGCAAGTTTGTCTATTGGTTTATTCAAGTTTCTCCTACCAAATTCCAAAGACCAATTTGGAAATTAATTCCCCGTAAAGATGATGATATCCGACAGCAATAGATGACTCAGCCACTGAATACAGTACATGAAATGTTAATTTTTTTTTTGCAACTGTTGGGTTTTCATTGCGTTTCTGTTATTAGGTCTCTAGAGAGACGAGCCGCTTGAGAAAATAAAAGTCATTTTTCAGAAAAACCTTATGGACCGAGGGAATCTCGGTCCATAACCCTCCTCCCCTCTCAGCCTCGGTCAATGGGCCCTCCCTCCTCCACTTCAGCCTCCCCCACTCCTCTCTCAGCCTCGGTTAAAAAACCGAAAGGCTCGGTCCGTGCAGCATTGCCCGTCATTTTTTTCATTTCTCTTTCTTCTTTTTTTCATTTTTGGTAAAATGAAATTAAGACTTCGAATGGGTTGGGTTGAATTTTAAACTTTTTCCCAAGTTTGAATTCAAAGTATTGGTCTCAGTTCTTTGCATTGGAACAAAGTCATTGGTGACCCTCAAACTTCCCACCTCGACTCATACTTCTACACACTTAAACACTCAAACTTGTGAGTGATCCTTTATATAAGCCGATCTCTCACCCTCTTCACTATTCTCCTTTTCTCTTTTACTTTTCACAGAAAGGCAAAAGGCCCGTCCATAACCATTGATGGTGAGTTTTTCTAAACATTGAATTCGTGGCAGATGAAATTACAACACGTCTTAGCCTCATATTTAATCTTCCATCGTGGCTTCGATTGATTCTCTTATACCTATACGAAGTTACTCATCACCATGGACTTGGGGGTTTTACCATTGAGCGGATTATCTATCTATACTTTTATTTCAAGGTTTGGTTAATAAGAGTTGCCAAGTCTGTTCATTTCAATGGCGGAAGAAAGGTTTTCTAATCGGTAAGTATATAATATAAATCCAATCATTACCTTTCCTGGCGTGTTTCATGACTCATCTTACTAAAAATTAAAATTTTCTTAATTTTGTTGAACAGTGTAGTCCCTCCTCCTGATGAAGAGAGATGTCATAAAAACAATGGAAATGGATGGAGATGCAAGAACATCCTCAGCAGTTATCATAATCCAAGCATTTTTTGTGATCATCATTACAGTGCCCCTCGGTACGTGGAAAGAGCAAAAAGGCAAGGGACTAAACATGGACGGCCTTCTCACCATCCCTGTAAGAAGAAGAAGATTGATGATCCTAATGCTACTGTTCATGCTGTTTTTGAGAATGAGGATATAGTATGTGATATACTGACCAGACTCCCTGCAAAATCAGTTTTGCAGGCCAAGTCCGTCTGCAAAAATTGGCGATCCTTGATTCGAGATCCACACTTCATTGATCTACATTTTCAACGATCTAAAGCACGTCCAAGATTGTTTTTTGTCAGACAGAGTAAACACCGTAGAAAGATCGGCATCAGATACGAGGGATTCAAACGTGGAGTGTGTTTCTCGACCACTGACTTGGAAATTGGGACGACTGACTTGGAACTTCGCACCAGAAGGAGCATGAAATCTGCCATTCACGCCCTAACAGAAGAAACTCTATTTTGCTATGATGAAATCCTTGCTGTGAATGGCTTGATCTGCTTTGTTAACTACTTCAATCGTGCTGCTTGTATCTACAATATCAGCACAAGAGAAGTAACACCATGGATCCAATCCGTGTTACGTGGGGAATTACAGGGTTGGGACCATGATGCTGACCTTGATACTGGATTTGGGTTCGGATTCGATCCTTTCATCAAGGAATACAAAGTGATATGTCAATCGACATTCTCAAAAAAGGTAGAGGATGGCACGTACAAACGTATTGAAGTTTGGGAGGTGTTGAAATTAGGAGACAATGCATGGACAAGGATTGAAGAGGCGCCAGGTTTACGTTTAGGATCAGCTCCACTTGCTACCCATGTTAATGGTACTATCTATTGGTTTCCTACAGAGACGTCCAACTTTGGTCTATACCTCTTGGCATTTGATGTTGGAACTGAGAAATTCAGAATCGTCCCAATTCCCAAGTCCATCAGTGATCAAATTTTGAATTCTCATAAAGCTTTTGACTATTGGGTTGAATTATTACAAGTGGATGGGTGTGCCGCTGTGTTACGTAGAATGAGTGCTTACGATGTCAAGCTATTCATATTTCACGGCAATTTCAAGGAGACTAGTGAAGCTGGAAATTTAGATGATGGTGTTAGGAATTGGATTGAGGACACTGTCACACTACCTTTGGATTGTACTGTAAGTTGTGCTCCTTATTTCGCAGCTGTTGTTGGAACAGACCAAGGAATCCTAGAAATTCGTCGACAGAAGAAATATGAAGAGGATGTATATCTTTATACTTGCAACTGGAAGAACAATACTTTCCACGAGATGAATATCAGGGGGTTTCCCTCTTCAATTCCATTTGATCGCTTCTATGCTAGTCTGTGTGTACCTTTCACGGAAAACCTTCTCCCGTTGCATACATTCAACCAACGGGATTAAGTAGAAAGCTACATAACTCCAAACTATCTTCCTGGCAGATGCTAATTAAGTAGAACAAGTTATTGTTGCATGATAAATCTAGTTAGCTTTATTCTGTGTTATGAAACTGATACTTCCCTAATTGATTGGAATGCGCTTTATTTTTGCTTGAATAGCTTATTTGTATTGCCGAATTGCACAAAATACCCAAAATTTGGGTGTGTCTTCCAAAAATATACCTTCTAAAATTAATACAAAAAAATACCCATGTCTACCGATTTTAGCCCTCAAAGTCTACACCCTAAGTACAAATTTTTGTGGTCAACCAAGATTGACCACAATGATTAAGGTCTACACCTTTGTATCCGAAGTCTAGACCTTACGAAAAGTTTATTTTTGGAATTGCCAAAGTGTAGACCTTGTGTTTATCATAGTCTAGACTTTATACAAAATGCTATTTTTGGAATATCAAAAGTGTAGACCTTTACTTCCCAAGGTGTAGACCCTAAATTAAGGGTCGCCACATAGGCGCCATGTAGATTCAGAATGGTCTAGACCGCCAATATTAGAGTACAATGGTCTACACCTCAATACCAAGGTCTAGACCATCAACCCTATAGTCTACACCTTTGAATCCATAGTCTAGACCCTGATGGCATTTCTGTAAAATTAATAGGGTCAAGGTCTATAGTAGTCATCAAAGAGTAGTTTTATGTATTAAATTTTAGAAGGTATATTTTTGGAAGAACTCTTTGAAAATGTGTTATTTTTGTTGATTTCTGGTATTATATATTATTTGTTTGCTTGGTGCCATACTGGCATCTTGTTTTAGTTGGGCTATGCTTGTTTTGCTTGATATCTGTTTTAATCACCATAGAATGAATAACCTAGTTTTTTTGGGACTATGATGATTTAATGGGGCTGTGGTCCTCCAAAAATCGTCATGGTTTCCCTCTTTGTACTGTGTAAAAATCGTCACGGTTTTTGCTTTCTACTGTGACGATTTTTGGAGAACCACAGTCCCCATTAAATCATCACAGCCCATAAAAAAAACAGGATGAATAATCCATTTTCAAGTTCATGTAATTGCAAAGGATTTTGTTGTCTGCACGTTAATTAGACATAAGGAAATTTAAGATATGTGTTTTCTATTATACATATGTATCTTTGGTATATTCGTGTAAGCCAAGTCAGGCAATATTTGTAAAGACTTGTATCTAATCTTATATATAAACAGAGCCTTGCTCTCGGTTCTCTTATGTTGAGAGACCTATTCAAATTCTAAACTTGTCTTGGTATCAAACACAGGTCGATCCGTAACAGGACATGTTTCAGGTTTTATTTATCTTCTCTCTTCTTCTTTCTATTTGCAACATCTTATTGACACTCTATACGTACGAGGAATTTACACTAAAGGATCTTTGGGAGTTGTCTCTCTTTCTTGGTGTTGAAGTTACAAGAAAAACTGATGGTTTGTTTCTCTCACAACGTCGTTATATAGGAGATTTGTTAGAGTGTGCCAATATGCAAGGAACAAAGCCAGTGAGTACTCCTCTTACTACTTCTACTAAGCTAAATCCACAAGGTGGGGTTCCTTTGAAAATTCCTACTGAATTAGATGTCTTGTTGCCGGTCTTCAATACTTGTTGATCACATGGCCTGAGCTTGCTTTCTCTGTCAACAAAGTATGCCAATTTATGCAGCATCCTACTGACAAGCATCTCCTTCTTGTCAAGAGAATCCTGCGTTACCTACAAGGTACTTCCTCTTATGGTCTTATTCTCAAGCCTTCTTCTAGTTTGCAAGTTTGCAACTCAGTTTTCAAGCCTACACGGATGTTGATTGGGCTGGTGATCAAACTGATAGATGTTCCACTAGTGGCTATTATGTTTACTTAGGGTCGAATATAATTTCATGGAGTTCTAGGAAGCATAAAATTGTTTCTAAGTCGAGTACCGAAGCAGAATCCTAGAGACTTGCCATTGCTACTGCTGAGCTCATATGGATTGAGTCTCTACTCAAAGAACTTAAAGTTCCAGTTTGCACTCCTGTCTAATGGTGTGATAATTTTTTGTGCTACCTATCTTACTATGAATCCAATTTTCCATGGTCGTACTAAACCTATTGAAATTGATGATCACTTTGTTTATGAACGAGTTCAACGTGGTCAGTTACATGTTCGCTTTGTCTGCTCTAAGGACAAAATTGCCGATATCTTCACTAAACGTCATTCGAGAAATCGATTCTCTTTTCTACGCTCTAAGTTTATTGTCGATGAACATCCGCTTAGATAGAAGGAGAGTGTTAGACATTAGGAAACTTAATTAAGATATGTTTCCTACATATGTATCTTTGGTATATTCGTGTAAGCCAAGTCAGGCAATATTTGTAAAGTCTTGTATCTGATCTTATATATAAACAGAGCGTTACGTTGCTCTCGGTTCTCTTATGTTGAGAAACCTGTTCAAAATTCTAAACTTGTCTCTCCACCCTATGTATCCATTTTTAAAGCAATTAGAAAAAACGTTGAACCTTTATTAACCTGCTTTAACCCACATTATCCCCCAGCTGGCACCAAGTAAAAGACATGCAAATCCCTGAGCGAGTCAATGATTCGACACATAACTGAGTCAAACCGATTCGACCTATTTTCAAGCCAACACAAGATGTTGACATTCTAAACACTAAGCGCGCATAAGTCTAACATAGCATGAAGATGGTGATTAAATAAGTTGCATACAAAACAAGCTTGTGTCATAGTCTGTGTCATAGTTATGCAAATTGCTGGTACAATATGGGTTAGCTATGCAAACTCTTAAAGTCTTCTCGGTTCTATTCTACGTATTTACACCACGACTGAGGTTTGGAGCCAGCCGCTCATGGGTTCTTGCACCCTCGTATTTTTTGAAGACCGACGGACTGCGAAAAGGCCCAAAACTGTACCTTCCTATCTTTTGGTCAGTGGATTCCATGATTATGATTATGTGTATGTGGGTAGAAACCTTGGTGAGTCAATAGGTAGCTGCTTGGAACAGACCAAGTCTACTTGTAGGGTTTTCGTAGTCGACACTCTCTTCTTGCTTGTATTTCTTGTGGATTTGCTGCACATAAATTCAAACAACTAAAAATAAAAACCTCTAATGGTTTATCAACATCATAACTGATTAAAGAATTTGAGAAAATAACAAATTAAGCAATGAATCTTGTTAACAAATATCATAAAATGAAATATAAGCTATGTTTTGTACAAAGTTAAGAAAAGAAACAAATTCTTACAGGGGTTTTGCGTATTTGCTCGTTGTTCCACAAGCGCCCTAAACCGAGAACTTTCACGAACATTTCGATTAGCAGCTTGAGTACCTTCCCTTGCTGCAGCAGTCGGAGCTACAAATTTCAGTATTCAACCACCAGTTCATTAATAAGTAAAAATTCTGCTCAACGTATAATAACTTGTTTGCAGTATGAAGAACTATTCTCCTCCTCACATTTTGCAATTAGATCACCAGACCAGCTAACAATCTAGCAGACAACACAAGCTTCAAACAATCAGTAAAAGGGTTTAAAAACTTAATGCAGTTGCATACTCAACATAAATCTATCAATTGAAATGACACTATAATTGAAATGACACTATAAAAGTCAAATATAGCTCAAAAATCCATTGTTAGGCCAAATCAAACATAATATGTCTTTTCTTTTCTTTTTCTTTCATGTTTCATTTTCTTGACGATACCATACTTGCGATGAAATTTCAATAAAATTTTCAGAGTTTAAGCTTTTGAAATGATTTTTCTCCTAAAAAAAAAATTATCAGGAATTTAATATTTTTTATAAAAATTTGATTTTGAAGCCAATTTACGTTGGAGTGGCCATGTAGTTGGCCTGTGGCCCTCTCCCCAGTTATATGGGTGATTTCATAAAGTGTCCCTGTTTGAAATATGCTAATATAAAGTGTGCCCGTTTTTTAAATTTTTCCTAAAGTACCCTTTTCTGGACTGTATTTTTTTAAAAAAAACGTTAAACCTTTATTAACCCACTTTAACCCACACAATCCCCCAGCTGGCACAAAGTAAAAGATATGTAAATCCCTAAGCGAGTCAATGATTCGACACATAACTGAGTCAAACCAATTCAACCTGTTTTCAAGCTAACACAAGATGTTGACATTCTAAACACTAAGCGCGCATAACTCTAACATAGCATGAAGATGGTGATTAAATAAGTTACATACAGAACAAGCTTGTGTCATAGTCTGTGTCATAGTTATGCAAATTGCTAGTACAGTAAGGGTTAGCTATGCAAACTCTTAAAGTCTTCT
>JAJJMA010280319.1:1396-21396 GCA_023529015.1 Papaver nudicaule | reverse complement strand
TCTATATAGTTGAAAGAACAGCCACTTGAATAACATAATATGACCCACTAACAGAATTGTCTATAATCATATCAATAACATGCAATATTGGGTATAACAATTAACTATGCGGTATGGTAGCCGAAGCCCTGGCATACGCTTACGACATAATTCTCATCTTATATGAAAGAGAGAACAAGCTACAGTAGCTCAAATATTTGACCACAGAACTAAACTGATAATGAGCTTAATTCTCATCTGTAACTGAGGCACACTAGCAATCATACACAATCATAGCTTAATTAGAGTTCATACCTGAAAATAACTACTAGGGGAAATCACCCTAAAGATTTGCGCCGGACGTTCTTCCACTTCTACAGCAAATTAAGACAAGTTATCAGCAAATATCATTGATAAATGAAATCAAACAGGATATCACAACTAAAGCATTCAAGAGATAATATCAGGTAATGAACAAACCTGAGATTAAAAAAGGAAACCTGCAGCAGCACCGTGGAATAACAAGAATGAAAAAAAATAATTACAACAATGTCTTTAAAGGTTAACCAACGAGTTGGAAGGAATTCATTCCAAAAATATTGTTAGTGGTTGGGAGGAATTCATTCCAACTCTTGGACAACCTTTGCAAGGACAATTTTCTCCCACTTCTGCACCTGCCATACCAGCAGAATCAACCCTAGATTACCTCCTCACTGGTATTCTCTAGCTTCAAGTCTGCGCGTTGAATCTTCAAAAAATAAACATAAAGATAGTAAGTATCAACCTTAGTTAATGTACCATAGAAATGATAACAAATACTGAAAACAGGCATATTGAGAGTTTACTCACTAATGCAAGAAGCATCATCACTGGTCAAAGTATATGAACTTGATCACAACCTGAAAATAACAAAAGAGTAGACATAAGTTAGTAAGATGAGCACTAAAAGGATCAAACTCAGAAATTTCAATATCAGTAATATACCTTATATTCTAACTAACTGAGGAGCTGATTTGACAACGGAAAAGGCCACTTTCTCCCACTTGTGTGCCTGTCATACCAGCAAAGAACAGAAGTGTACATGTAGGTCAGTATGAAACGAACTAGAATACATAATTATCCAAGAACATGAACGAGTAAGTAACTATGTTACCTGGTATTTGATTGTCTCTTTATAGCAAGCTCAACCATTCTGCAAGTTCCTGCAAAAATATAACAAACTAGTCTTCTTCCCTCCTCCTTTACCCGGGCTGGGGACCGGCATCTCAAATGGCGGAGTTAAAAAGGGGTTGACAGGTACACAAAAGCAAATAAATAAATAAACAACATCGAATATTTGATACAAATATATATATATATACACACAACATACTAATAATAATAAGGATGTCCAAACAATTACACTTACACAAGTGTAACTCGAAATATGTCCGTACTTGATACCCAAAAGACCCAACAAAAAAAAAGCAGCAGTATATAGAAGTGTTAAAGTTAAGCTGCACAAAAAACCATTGCAAGAAGTGGGAAGTGCTCAAACAAGGATCATCCTGGTTATGGGCCATATAATGAAGCACTGTCCACCTACCAGATCTCCCAAAACATTGTAGTCATCCCCTTGTGGAGCATCGGGAACAGGATAGAGCGCATCCATAACTTCCTCAACACAGACAACTCTCTCCACTTTGTGGTTCACGGTAGCCCCATGAAAAGACTGCCCCTGCACTCCACCAAGTACATGACCAGTTGCAACTGCATCCCCTTTCCTGTTGATAAGACGCACCTGATGATCTCCCATAAGAGGTATAGCAGCTTCAGCAACAGTGTCAGCTACAGCAACTGAACATGATTCTCTGATTGGAGATTCAGAAAGATCACCAGGGGCAGAAGCTGTTTGACTGGAAGGAGAAGTAGTATCCTGAACCCTTCCAGTGGCAGCCATAAAACTCATAACATGTTGTAAGCAGGACAAATACATTCAAAAATTGATCTGATTAGAATCTGATATATACAATGCACAATATACACAAGACATAAATGAACTAATTATAGGAGATCATGTTTGAAGCTCACCTTTGAAAGAAGCGTAAGATCTTGCTGCATCTGGTTCATTCTAGCATCATCATCAGCATCAGTGAGTTTGCTTTTGCCAGAAGATTTAAGGGCCGCCCCTACTTTCATATTTACTGCCTGCTTCATGGACATAGTTGAGGAAAAGGAACGGCAATAGCTCCTTGGCTTGTCAACTCCAAACACTTCAGAAAGTGGATCGTCATCAAAAGACAGCTCCTCTAACTCTCCATCGCCAGCTTCCAACAGGGCCTTTCTCTTCTTCACTGCAGCTTCCACTAGTTTCTGAAATTCAAGGGAATTTTTTTTTTTGTGTAAGAGTCTTGTGTACGTGAACATTCAAAATGTATGAGTCTTGTATACTCACATATTTGTCATCAAGACCCGTCACTATGGCTCCATTCTTGCGCTTGTGTCCAAGCAACCATTGTTCTCCACGGCATTTAGCAACAGGTTTTTTCTCTTCTTTAGACTGTATAATCGGTATGAACAGTATCAGGGGTTGTAAAGGTAACATCCAAGGAGAATTTAAATGTTCTTAGAGAATCACCAAAGTACTTACCACCATGTAGCTCTTGTTGGCATATGAGAGTCTTCCTAGGCAATGTGTGTACTCTCTATGCTTCTGATTAGATCCCAACTTTTTATGCTTCTCTGCAACTCCTTCCTCGTGCTCGTTGTCGATAAACCGCTCCCAGACATTGGTGTTCATGCCATATGGACACTGGGCAATCATCTCTTCCTTGGTATTGCATAAGTCAAGGATTTTGGTCCGTAGTCCCCATTTGTGGGACCTAAACTTCTGTGGAAACATCCCAGAAACGGCCACTCTAGCCAGAGCATCGTCGATGGGGAAACAGAAAGTGTTCTGAAAAGAACAAGAAAGTATTTATGTCAGCAACGAAAGACTGCGGTTGGCATCAGCGTAACGCACAAATGGACAAAAAAACACAGTGGTTGTATTATAGATTGAAGGAAGATCTTTACCATTAGAGCGGCCCACATCGTGTCCTTGCACTTTTGAGGTACAAGCCTCCAGTCTTTGCAGTCGACGGGACAGTGGGATCTGATGAGCTTTCCAGTCTTGGTAGCAAACCTACTGGCGTTTACTCCCATTGGTCGACCATGCTTATCGAGGTCAACGAGATATCTGGATCGAAGGATTCTTGGATCACAGCTATTGGTGGGAGTACTAGTAGTTTGAGAAGCATCAGGACTACCACTAGAAGGAGTACCACTAGTGGTTGGTGGTGGAGTTTCATCTGAATCCTGACTTGACATCTTCATACAAACGAACCAAAAACAAACAACATATGAGAGAACTTGAATACATAGCAAGTTATGAAAGTAGAAAACTAGAACTTTGGTTGAAACCCTAAGTTTGTATCCATAGATCACAACACCCACAAGTAACTTATTAAGCATAAACAATAGAAGCAGTGAACAATCAAAAACCTGCACTTTGGTTGAAACCCTAAGTTTGGAGTTGTGATCTATTGAAAGAGATCACAACACCCACAAGTAAGTAACTTATTAAGCATAGACAATAGAAGCAGTGAACAATAAAAAAACTCAACTATTCTTAAAGCAAACAACAATTGTTAAGCATACACAACCTAAGAACCAAATGAAAAAAACAAGATAGATCTAAAGAAATTACCTTTCGAGATTGATTGAGGTACATGGTTAGATGCGTGGTAAGAGGTATGAACGATGTGAGTGAAGATCGGAAGAGAGTTTGTGAAAACAGGAAAACGGAAACAAAGATTCAACTCCATCTTCTCTTCTTTATAGAGAAAAGGTAGATTCAAAATGTTTCTGAAATTTGGAGAAGGGGGAAAAGAAATTTGAGAGGGAATCGAAAATTTTGGAGGAAAAAGAGGAATTGGGAGAGGGAAACGAAAATTGAAACAAGTATCTGAGTTGGGATTTGAGTGGGAAACGAAAATTTGAGATCTAAAAGTTAGCTCAACTTTTGGACAGAGAGTAAAGTTGCCCAAAGTTTCAATAATAGAAGAGAGATATGTTTTGGTCCCAAAAATCGAGGTGAAAAGATCATACGGATCGAGCTTAAATGTTGCGATTGACTTTGTCAAGTCAAATTAAAATTTTGGTCAACTTCAAAAGTTAGGGTAGGACATGGGACACCAAAATAAAATCATATGATATGACATTTTCTTATAACAAAACACGTCCAATTCAAAGTGAAATTTGTTAACTAATAACTGATTTGTACCAATTCAAAGTGAAATTTGTTTGATCCTCAACTTTGGGCAAGAAATTGAGTTACAATCTTCCTCTGAACTCCAAACCACTCACTAAAATTGTAATGTTTCTGAGACGGTTTTGTTGTTTCCGTTGGAAATTGTAATGTAGGTGAGACGGTTTTTTTGTTTCCGTCGAAAATAGTGATATTTCTGAGACGGTTTTGTTTTTTCCGTAGAAAAATAGTGTTGTATTTGACAATCTTCCTCTGAACTCCAAACCACTCCCTAATTTTCCATACTCTGAGCCAGGCTCTTCCAGATTAGCACTGATGTTATCCAAAAATGGCAAATTCAAGGTGTAGTTAATGTAGAACCATAAAAGAACCCATTGTGGGCAAGTGAGAGTTACAATCTTCCTATGAACTCCATTTCAAATCCCGAATGGCAGTGGAAAATAGTAAGGTATGAGACGGTTTTGTTGTTTCCGTTGAAAAAAAGTGACGTATGAGACGGTTTTGTTGTTTCCGTCGAAAATAGTAATATTTCTGAGACGGTTTTGTTTTTTCCGTAGAAAAATAGTGTTGTATTTGACAATCTTCCTCTGAACTCCAAACCACTCCCTAATTTGCCATACTATGAGCCAGGCTCTTCCAGAGTAGCACTGATGTTATCCAAAAATGGCAAATTCAAGGTGTAGTTAATGTAGAACCATAAAAGAACCCATTGTGGGCAAGTGAGAGTTACAATCTTCCTATGAACTCCATTTCAAATCCCGAATGGCTGTGGAAAATAGCAAGGTATGAGACGGTTTTGTTGTTTCCGGTGGAAAAAAGTGATGTCTGAGACGGTTTTATTGTTTTTTCCTATGGACCTATATGCCACTAGGACAGTTTCATTGTTTTTTCTCCCAAACCCCTTAGGCCTAAAGCAGCAGTTTTGTTTTTTAAACGAAAAGAAAATTACATTACTGAGCAAAGGATTTATAAGATAACTGATTTTCACTGATTTACATTAAGCTGATAGCAGGGATATCTGAAAACATATTCTGACTCAAGAAACAAAAAAGACTGATTTACATTAAGCTGACTTCCAGTTTTCCTGCATATTTCTGCCAGAGTATCTGACTCAAGAAACAAAAAAGAATGAACTTCCAGTTCTGAATACAACTCTGACTAAAGAAACAAAAAATGGGTCAGAGTTGATACAAACAGAGCTAAGAGTATCTAGTGTAATCACAGTTATGAAAGCGCACACACAATCAGAATTAAGAGTTTCAGTGTGTGCGCCATATCCATAACTACTGGTAACACAACCAGTTTCCCCAAAATATCCCAAAATATACAAAAAATTATGTTCACACACACAAATATCAATAATAGGAACTCTCTGAACCCGAGTCCCCATCCTCGTCATCCTCATCCCCATTAACAATATCACTTTGTTCATTATCTTCAACATAATCAGGATCTTCCTCCTCAGAATCTTCCTCATCAGCAGGTTCTTCTTCCTCCTCGTCAGAATCTTCCTCCTCCTCGTCAGAATCTTCTTCCTCATCCCCAGTTTCTTCCTCATCTTCTTTTTATTCTTCTTGTTCTTCTTCCTCATCAATAAAAGCAACAACAGCAGTACCAGTAGCAGCAGCAGAATCAACAACACCCACATCATCCACTACCCCCATCCGTAAGTCTAACCAATCATCCACCCTGAATTCTTGCTCCTCAACAGCAGCCACCAGCTCATCAATAAAGTTTCCCACATGAAAAGGGTCTGCTTCATGTACGTGTTCTTCTTCTTCTTCTTCTACTAGGGGTTTAGGTTCTGCTTCCTCCGCATCATCATCGGAGGGTATACCTTCAGCGGGTGGCGCCGTTTCCATTTCTATAAGCTGACGCTGCATCTGGGCTTCTCTTCGCACCCTCCTTTGGTACTCTTCAAGCTCAGAATCATCCTCCTGCTCTCTTCTGCGTTTCTTGCTCTCTTCCTCCCTGTCATGCTTAATTCTCTGGCCTACTTCCAAACAACCGACATAATCGGAAGCACGCTTGAGAATCTCTTTTGCTTGATCCAAGCTGCATCTATATATAATGTTGTTGAAAGCAATCAACGGATTGAACGGATGTGAAGTAGCATCAGAATGTTCGGAGCTCCTCTGCTCCGCAGAGTCGGACCTTTTTCTTTTCCCCTTTCTGTTACGTTTTGCTTCTGAGTAGTGTTGGCTATTCGATGCCATATCCTAAATTTTTTTCATACATTCATACATTCAAATTAATATAAACAGCATTATATTCAAATTAATATAAACAGCTTGATCAACGACATCAATACTGGACATTTGAAACAGACCAAAACCCTAAAATTTTCATAAAAACAATACTGAAATCAAACACATCTGGAGATCATAATAACGTAAACCAAACTAAACCCATGTCATGATTTCATCTAATTTGTTAATTAAAAATCTAATTAAACAGAGCAGCACTAAAAGCATTGAGTGAGTAGAAATAGACCAACATAACAAAATTTCACTTCATGCATCTTGATTTCACACCAGGTATCATGATTCCACATCAAAGTTAGCATTTAACTTCATTTATTACTAACGTATTCACCATGCAACATGCAAAGGCAGTTGAAAAGTAAAGGACCCAAAAGTAAAGACCTTACCTTTTCGAAAAAGAGATTGATGAAGGCTGAATATTCGGCTCAAATAGAGAGAAATAGATTTCCTCCTTAATCAAGCCCTGAATCTCCTTAAAGTCTGAATATTCTTGTCTGAGAGAGAAAGTGAGTGCTTCCAAAAGCAGCAGATCTTTAATGAAAGGTGTGTTTGTTCTTTAGCACTAAAATAGTAGTAGTAAAGAAGATGATGTTTGGTGGTACCCACCGGGGTATAAATATAATGTGTGTTAGCATTGGGGTGGAATAAACGAAGTGTAAACCAAGTGTAAAAAGACTAGAACAAACCTTAAAAGATAAGCAAAAGTGTAAACCAAGTGTAAATCAATTGTCAACAGAGTTAGCTAAGCATAGAACAAACCTTAAAAGTTACAAACCAACAACAAGGGGTGTGAAACTGTAAGCAAAAGTAGAAGGAAACGTTGTTTTAGGTGTAAAACAATAAAGAGAATTTAGAGGGTAAAGTATGAAGTGTGATGATGTAATAAAAGATGGTAATGAATTCGAGAGGTCAAGATCGAACAAGACTCGCCTAAACCAAGAAATGGCCGTTCGAGTATTGCTTCAGTTACAAGAAGAGGATTTTAGGGTTGGTTTAGGGAGGGAAGCAGAGAAAGATGAGATCAGAGAATTGCTATGATTTTCTGTGATGTTGATGATTGAATTGCTAAAGAAGTTTGAATATTCAGTTCTCACTAGATATTGAATACTGAATGAGAAGAGTTAATCAATGATCGATGAGATTGATTGATTAAACTTGCACTGAATTAAACTGTTTGTTCTTGCTGGAGAACTTGTTGTTTTCAAACTGGTCGAGTGACCTATTTATAGCAATAGAATTCCAACTGATCTCGTAAGAGGTGGAAGAAGTGGAAGAGTGGGAGTGTGGAGTAAGTGGGGAAAGTCTTGCGCCTATTATTAGGGAAGAATGAACCGCCCACTACTCTATCCCATCTTCTCAGCAACGTTCTCACGACTTAGTTTTCTTTCCCGTTAAGTGATTGAGCCGTTGCAATCACACGTGCCGTAGACCGCCAAACCAAAACCCTAAAAGAATATCCCCCCATGTAACTTACTTGATTCTCGTAAGATTTGATAAGATTTGTTAAGATTTGTTAAGTCAAAGATGACTAAGTGTAAGTCGTACCAATTACTTGGTAAACTCAGGACTTTGCGATAAGATAGAGATTAAGCGATAAGCTTTGAATATCTCTTTGAGATTTGGTTTAAGGATTGAGCCGGGCAATCGCCATTTAAACCAATGAGATAAATCTAAGGGTTGAGCTAGCAACCGCCATTAGATAAGATAAGGTAAGTCTAAGGATTGAGCTATGCAATCGCCAATTAGACTGAGAGGATTTCAGCAACTCTCTGTGGCAACAGTCAAATAAATACGACTTTCAGTTTGCCATAAATATGAGAAATTGGCTTGTGGCATGTAATGCACCAATTCTCTGAGTAATGAAGACATATGAATGTCTAAAATAATATAAGTCATAGCCATGAGCCATGATTAAGAATTATAGCACTGATTTATAGAAGCAAGTCCATAATCAGGAAAAAACAGACGAATGATGCTATCACAGCGTAGTCATCATCAAGAATGCATAAGCATTGCCAATATAAGACCTAAAGATAGGCCATGATGATCATAATAAGCCATGTTATATGGTATGATAACCTTATTAAGAAATTAGGTATAAGACTCAAAGGATGAACAATAACATTTATGTTATTTCAGATTACTGTACAGTTTGCATGTTGTTCATTCGTAAAATCGGCTAGGCCAGCCTATATTAGATAAAAATCTGAATTTTTAGTATGTTATAGGAAATTCACAGAGGAAAATATTTCATGAAGGAAGCATCTCCTAATTCCTTACGTATTGGGCTGTATAAATCACGCCATGGAGAAATACGTGAGCAGAACTGTCAGATTTCCGAATTTGATTAGGAAACTAGAGTATTATGGACTAAGTAAAATCCATAATCCTCTAGGATTTGGATCAGTGGGACCCATAAGTAGAGGGGAGGCTAGAGAAGAATATATCCTAGTCTCAAGGGGGCAACTAGAGCCCGTGGGAGAAGAAGATCTCATGGCTCTTTGTGAGCACAAGGAGGGGAAAACCATAAGGCCCCCAAGATTTAGTCGCGCCCTAACTTCGGGCCTCCAAGATTTGGCCAAGGCAAAGTCATGGGGCTCCAAAATTAGGCCAGGGCAACAGCATGGGTATCCATAATTAAGTCGAGGAGGTGGCATGGGCATCCAAGTGCCAAGGCACGCCAAAGACATGGATATCCAAGATTAGGGCAAGCTAGAAATATGGGCATCCAAGGCTAGGGCAGGGATTAACCTTGGGCCTCCAAAGAGAAGGGGCATGAAGCAATGGCGGGGACTAAGCTAGGCCATAGGAAGATGGCCAAAGCTAATGGCGTGAGGCATTGGCGGGGACTAAGCTAGGCCAAGGACCTGGCGGGTGAAGCTTAGGCCAAACAAGCAAGTGCCAAGGTGTTAGCGGGGCTATAGATAGGCCATAGGCCATAAGCCGTAGGCTAGTGGCGAGCTAAGCTAGGTGGGACTAGGCTTAGGCCAAGAAGGTAGTGGCCAACGTTAATGGCGGGCTAAGCTAGGCGGGACTAAGCTTAGGCCAGGAGGATAAAGGCCAAGGTATTAGCGGGCTTAGCTAGGCGGGAGCTAAGCCAGGCCGCAAGGAGGAAGACCAAAGTTAGTGGCGGGCTAAGCTAGGCGGGAGCTAAGCTAGGCCACAAGGAGGAAGAGCCAAGGTTAGTGGCGGGCTAAGCTAGGCGGGAGCTAAGCTAGGCCACAAGGAGGAAGAGCCAAGGTTAGTGGCGGGTTAGGCTAGGCCAGCCAAGAGGTAGATGGCGTGATAGCTTGGCGGGGTTAGGCTTAGGCCATAGGCCAAGGAATGTCCGTGTATACCCCCTAAGGCCAAGAAGTGGCCGTGTACACCCCTCCTTTGCTAATGGCGTGAATGACCTAGGGTTTTGGCTCGAGCATGAGCTAGGCTAGTGCGTATGCGTAGGTATTTTATCGTATAGGCTAGGGATATGGACCATGCTACTAGGCTGGGGTCGTGAGACATCAAAATACAGCTAATGGTAATTTAAATATCTTATCCCTACTATAAAATAAATTCATACCTTTTCTCGAGCTATTCCAGGATGCCAGAAATTGATGCGAAATTACTCCTGTGACCTCCTCACCAAAAACCACCATCAACAAACGTACAGATTATTTCAAATTCTCAGGGTTGCTCCAATAGGTGAGCAAAGCTCGAAGATGTGGTTCTTCCGCTAAAATATCTTGAAAACTGCCTTCAGCTGGTACATCTGCACTGTCTACACTGATAGTTAGTCTTCTGGAGGGATGCATAGGAACCCAGTAGGCTGGCTCTTTCAAATCCTGGGAATAAAAGACTTGGGTAGCCTGTTCCGCTTGAATGACGGGCTCGTCTGTGATAGCATTTTTCTTCTTCATTCTTGACAGATTGACCATAGGATAATCTGAATCCTTACACATCTTGACTCCAGTCTCCACCTTCACCCAATCACAGTAAAACACATCTTCTTTAAATGAACCATAGTTCAACTGTAGGATTTGTTGGATCACCCCATACCACCTGGCTTTCACAGTCACGGGCTCTTTATCAGTTCTTTTGCTCCTAAAAGTTGTGTCTGCTTATGGTAACACCACTATCATGGGTCCTAAGCTTGGCCTCAAAAGCTTGGGAACAAAAAACATATCCATTCACACGGTATCTTTCAATCTCCCTTACCTCGTCCGGACCTTTAAGGTAATCCCACAGGAGACCATCCATATTATGTTCATCCCTAAGCTGCGAAAGCGCAGAAAACCAATAAATCAGAATTAATGCCACCTAAATTTTTCTGACAAACCGGTTCTACAAGGCATACCTTGTTGTACAACCATGAAAGGAAGTCGGTTTCAAACTGGACCAAGTCCACCAACGTCTGAATGGCCGGTGCGGTAATCCCTGAACATAAATATATAGCATACTTTTAATACCAACCCATTATCAATAGAAATTCAGTGTCCATACAAACAAAAATTATATAACAACAAATACCTATAATAATCGTCTAGTTCCGGTTGACAACGCTGAAATATTAGCCACCGACGTATCTGAACCCATTGAACAGGGCTCAACAAAACTTCTTTATCTCCAAGAATGGAACCCTCATCGCTGAAATCAGATTCTTCATCCAGAAAGGCAGCCCAATTGGCTTTGTGACCTCCTTCGGCTCTAGCTTTGGCTTGCTCCATTGCATACCTAACAGCCTCATTTAGAATGATAGAATTTGTAATTGACGCTTCAATGTATCTCTTGTTATGGCAAAGGCCTTTGCACTCCTTCATTGCCCTGATACAGTATGCACATGTAAATTTCAGTACAAAACTCCCAAAAAAATGCAAAAAAATTGAAGGGGTAAATTGGTGAAACGACAATTTACCTCTCAAGTGGGTACATCCATCGAAACCTAACTGGTCCACAAACCAAGGCTTCTTCAGCCAGATGAACCATGTTGTGCACGCTTATATCAAAAAATGAAGCTGGGAAATACTTTTCGAGCACGCACATGGCCTCTGCAATCATCCACTTAGCCTGGCTCAGATCTTCTATTTTAACGACCTTAGAGCACAGCTATCTAAAATACAAACTGACTTGCTGAAGTGCAATTCGAAGGTGTTTATGTCCAGGAAAGGCATGTTGAAGCAGAGCAGGTAGCAAGTACTCAATCAAAATATGATAGTCATGAGATTTTAAGCTCAGCAACCTATCCCCACTCACATTGTTGCTCAAGTTTGAGCAAAAACCTGAAGGGAATTTCAGATTTCTAATGATCTGGCAAAAAAATATCTGCTCTTCTTTAGACAAAACCCACACCGGGGTGTTTACTACCACATTCTTAAATTTCTTCGCTTTCCACTCTCCAATGTGGAGCTTTTTCTCACGCAATTCATCACGATTATTCCATAACCTTTGAGCCTTACTTCCATCATCAAAGAGAGCGTGATAAATGTGTTCCATGACGTTCTTTTCCGTGTGCATCACGTCGATAGAATGAAATATACCCAGATTGCTATACGACTCAAGTTCCCAAAAACAACACTTCCTATTGAAAATACCTGTTTCCAAACCAGAATTATCCCTCTCATCAATACCACCATCCTCTAACTCATAATCATCCTCAACCTCAGTCTCAGTCTCATCATCAGACACGTATCTCTTTCTTTTACCAGCCTTGCGTTTTGGGTCTTACCAGGTATGTAATGAACATCTTTCAACAACTCGAGCGACTCATCGTTAGTTAGTCTCTTTGGCGCCAACTTTCTCTCCTCTTTGTCCAATCCCAAGAATTTCCCATCCCTAAAGGTGTGCCTGCTCTTGAGGAAAATCCGATAGTTAGTGTACACTACCTTCCTAAATCCTAGGCCCATATGAGTACATCGAGTTTTTTCTGCGCAGACAACACATCCATTGTAGCCATGAACTGTTCTTCCACTTAAAATACCAAGAGCAGGTAAATCATGAATCCCAAACATTAGAGTTACTCTCACGATAAAATACTCTTTTCTGAAAGAATCCCAAATTCGCCTTCCGTCTTTGAAGAGAGTTTTTAATTCATCGACAAACACCTGCATAAATACATCAATGTCTCCACTAGGTGACTTGCGACCAGGTATCAACATATTGTATATTTGGAATTCAGTCTTCATACACAAAGAAGGTGGAAGATTATAAACCACAGAAATGAGAGGCCAACAGCTCCAACCTATATTCGACTGGCCATGGGGATTAAACCCATCCGTCGATATTCCAAGGTAAACATTTCTGCCTTCCGCTGCAAAAATCCGGGAATTTTTCCTTGAACTTGCGCCACTGAGGTGAATCGCACGGATGACGCATATAACGACGAGAAACTGCCGCTCGGTTGTGCCAATCCATGAAAGCTGCTATCCAAGGAATAGAGAACATTTTCGCAATTCTTGGTCCTAGAGGAAAGTATCTTAGCACTAACATAGGTTCTTTTGACACCTGCATCTTCCCGTCGACGTCGGAATCTTTGAATTCTTTAAATCTTTTAGCTTGGCACACTCGACATTGCTGAAGATTTTTATCTGCATTGTGATACAGCATACAATGATTCGGGCAAACATGAATAGCCTTTCATTCCATCCCCAGATCCTTTAGCATCGTTTTCGTAGAATCATAGTTTTTAGGGAAATTGTTTCCAGGAAGCCACTTTCCTAACAGAATCAACAAACTATCCATACAATGACCAGAGAATTTATATGTTTTCTTTAGATTATGCAGTTCTACGATAGCACCGATGGTTGAGATACCTTCGGATGCTGGGTGCAACTGCTTCCCTGCCAAATTTGAGTACTTAGCATAACGCTCCCCCATATCCACCTCTTGTTCTTCACAGACTACTTGCTCATAAGGGTCAGCATGAGAACCAAAGTTGGCATCAGCATAAGCATCCCAGTCGAAATCAGGCATTTCTTCTTCTGCAACCTTCTCCTTCTCCACAGAACGACTAGTTGAACTCTGACCCACCAATTCCTCACCATGCAAGTACCAAGTGTTGTACGTCCTCAAGATACCCACCTCGGACAGATGCTTTCGAACAATTTTCCATGGATGCCGAAAATCATTAGCACGCTTCTTACATGGGCAAGCACAACCAGATGAATTCCCATTGGCTGATGCAAATTTGAGGAAGTCTCTAACCCCCTCTCGATATTTTTGGCTAAATAGGTCTTTTTCAAGCATCCAATCTTTATTCCCCAACATCCTACATTACCAAATTGAAATATGCTTCATGTTACCAAGTTCATAAACTAAAGATACAAATACTAACAATCATAAACTTTCACATACAAACCACACATACAAATCAGCAAAAAATCTATAACCAAATATAGATCTGAAAAGATGTAGATACACATACTCTAATTTTAAATCAGGGAAATATGTAATTGCTGGATGAATTCAGTTATTCAATTGATGTTCATATATTTGAAATTAACATAAATAAATGAATCTTAAATCAGTGAAATACCTAATTGCTGAATGAACTCAGATTCCTCTTAAATCAGTGAAATACCTAATTGCTGAATGAACTCAGATTCAAATTCCAAATCTCAATCAATAACTCTATGAGAAATCGATTTGATGATTAAACTAATATCAAATCGAGGTTCACATAAGAAGTAACTGATTGAATGATGTTGAAGATGGTTTCTCAAGCTCATACTCAAACGAAGGATTATCCGCTGAAAAAAAAAGGGGAGAGGAATTGAATGTTAGGCGATGAAATCCGTGGAGGTGAAGACGAATAGAAGTTATGTCTCAACTGTTTTCAGCTAGACACATTAACTTCTTTCTCTACCCTATCACCAAAACTCGGACAAAATAAATGAATTCATTTTCAGTGATTTTTCTTTATTGTTTTCTGATTTTCAAAATTTATCTCAAATGTTATTCAACAGAATTCCGTTGAGAAAAAAAACAGGTTCTGTTACGCTGCTGGGGTTGAAATTTCATCACACCAAAAGTTGGGCGGGGAAAAGAAAAGTGGAGGCTAACTTAGGAAGTTCACCGAAATATTGAGGGTAGGCGGGTAATTGCACCAACAAAAACACGGAGCACTGTAACAGATCGCATTTTCAGTAACCATTGAAGACGTTACGAGCTTCCCAACAGCGTATGCCCATTGCTGAAATACAAACCGTGACTAATGCTGCTGTTGGTAAAAACTGGATTTCGTGTAGTGCAAACAAAACAATCACGGGGTCCATAAATGGCCACAAGACCAATTCTCTCTCTCTATCGCAAAGTTCAACTGCAGGTAAGTAGGACAATAAGATCTGACCAGCATAAAAGATCCAAACAGAGAAGAAGATAGCAAAAGCTACCCACCCGGGCCACGCTTGCTATCCAAAAAAAGCCTTAATTAAGGCTCTCAGATTGTCATAAATGACATTGCCGTCCATGGTATCCATTCTCCGGAATTCACTCTGCACTGACTTCCAAATTATGTCTAATTTCTTTACTGTTAATTCATTTTGGGTTAAACCTACATCCTCTTCGACCCCTGCTGTTAACTGAGAAAGAAAAAGAGAGGTTTGAACATGTTGCGAAGCGTCGGGAAAATTACGATCAATATTCCCTTTAAATCGCACGAGGTATTCTTGGGTTTCCTCGACAATAAAGGCCCGAATCTCTTCTTCGAATTCAGGTCCGTTTCGTCGATTCGTCCCACTTCCATTATTAGAAGATGATGAGGAATTGCCCCACCACCCTCTTTCTCTCCATAAACAGGGGGGAGAAGAGTTCAGCTACAAGTAGGACCAAACTGAGAGTGAGCAACATAAACAAAGATGAATTTGTGAATGAGAAGAACAAGTTCTCTATCTTCATAGGAATGAGCGGAATAATGGAAAATTGCTCAAGTGGGCTGTGTATCATTCAGACTTTGCATTTTCTCTTCCGCTTTGAAGAAAGACTTGTGGGAAATGACCGGTTGGATTTACCAACGGAAAGAATGGGAAAAGGATGAAGAAGAAGGAAGTAACGTTAGTGACTCTCTAAAAGAGCTATATTTCCTAGTTCTATCTGGAAACATAGTTGATCAAATCCAAGAACTGAAAAAGTTCTTGGCATAACCAACTATTGGATTCATGTAACATCACATCATAATAAGAATCCGTGAGAAAGCTTTGCATTTGAATTGCCTCGTCCCCAATGACTGCCCGAACAAGGTCCGACATGCTCCAGTCTGGAGGTAATTGCCTATCGGCTCTTACCACCCACTCCGCATATGAATCACAGAGTTGATCAAATATCTGCTCACAATCAGGTGGAGCGCTTTGCACGTCCGACTTAGTTGAAGAGGTACTTGAAGATAAAGACATATGAGAATCCTCGCTTATAAAATCCAAATCAGTAGGTGTTGGATTCCCAAAGATTATGAGTTGATTGTTCATGGAAGACCACTTTTTTACCGCTCTGCTGCCCCCCAAAAAAGAAAGACTTGTCGGAAATCGCCGGTTGGGTTTGTCCAACCAAGAAAGACATGGGAAAGATTCTTGCTTTGGAAAAGCAAGTCATTAGCGACCTTACCTACTATTGGATTTGAACCAATGACTCTTGCCGTATGAAAGCAATACTCTAACCGCTGAGTCAAGTAGGTCCTTACTCTAACAAGTAAGCGAGTCAAACCTGACCGGAGGTAGATCTTTGGATCATCCGGCCACTTTCAGTTAGTTAGAGTCACTATATAAACAAATAGAACATCTATCTAAATCATATATGCATTCCTCCCTATGCCTATGCAGTAGTCAGTATTGGCCAAGCGTGCCCAACCTGGATAAGGAGAGGAGGAGGCTCTTTCGACGGATCCGGTGCGTCATTCTTGACTTACATGAATATGCCGATAGAACCGAAGATCTAAGGGGGGCAGGTACCAGTCGAAGAGGCTAAAGAATCTCGCTTTCCCAGCATTCTCATGAAAACTCTTTTAAGCTGTTTATGAAGTCGGGAGTTGACCATACGGCAGAGCCTGGCTAAACTAATAATGGGCATATCACCCGTGCCGAGGCACTCTAATCTAAGTTGTTTGATTAGTCAAGTAATCAGTAATGTTAGACAGAGGCACGCACCCGTGTTACATAGGTAACATAGCCATCACCCATTTCAAGGTCTGATGTTCACTAGCCTCACAAGAAATTTAGACTTCCCCCCGTACGCTTAACGGGTCTCCCCTTACCATAGGTCTGCCGAAAACCCAGCAAATAACTACCCCGTGCTTGCAGGCCACTTCCTATGATTCGCGTGGCTCAGTATGCGGAAGTACTCTCTGAACCGCACACGTTCACTTGCACCACTGAATCCCCTTTTTGGGGGTTATAATCGTTCGGACTTGCTATTGTCGCGGCATCTGTAGTAGGACAGAGGAATGATAACAATTCCCGCAGACGGAGAAAAAGGAAACCCCAGTCAGAACCACACGTGTGCGGTTTCCCTTGGATCGTTCGTTAGATGGCTCGTCCGTTAGAACTTTTTCGGATTTGCGTAGCAGACCAATAAGTGGTAAGCATGAGCGAACCCCATGAATAAATGGAGAAAAGGAGACTTCTGTACCCATTACTTATGTACGACTCAACTTCACTTTTCAGGTTGGATCTTTAAGGGTCGCCTGTGACTAGGTTTCTCGGTTGCGAAAGATCTGATCCCGTTCCCGCAAGCGCAGCAGGTATGCGGCTTTGGCTAAACGATATGAACTTCCCATTTTGTGGCGTGGTGGGCCCAAGCCTTTCCCCTCTCCTTTCAGACCTTCAAAGATCAGTTCCAAGCTGAGCGTACTCTTTAATCTGATAGAGTCACTCTATCAAGTTATTTTCGAGGAACCTAGAGAAAAGATGTTGTCATTGCTTCTCGACCCCCCAACCATCGTTAACAACGTCCCGAACTTGAGTGATGGGAGTACCATCAGTAGTGAGAATATATTCTTTGCGGCAATGCAACAAAGTAAACTCAGAACTATGAAAGCTACTGAGGGAATTACAAGAGCTACAACTGTTACCTTATTCCCTTGCTGAGGGGGCTCGGTTTCATATTATAGGTTATTGATTCTAGTTTTCGAGGAAGAGTTATAAAGAGGGTAGTAAAGTTCCGAAGTCTTGATTCAGTTTAGAGATAAGTTATTAAGAAAATAGATAATCAATAAGCAAAACAAGAAGCTCACTGGGGGAAAAACTTGACTTGATGTTAGGTTGACAAGTGTTGAGATGTACTTGTTAAAGTGAAGCTTGGTTCAAAGATTGCCTCAAGAGAATCTTGATTTGAAGTCTAGGATGAATCAAGTTTTCTCCTGCGATACCGAACTCTAACTTCGACTAGCATGGTCTTTTGGTCTATAGAAACCATTTCCTCAAGTTTTTATAAAAAAAAGAAACTCTGAGCTCGTTTCACTCATCAGATAGAGACCTCAGTTTCAGAGTAGACAATGCAACTATGAAATTTAACTTCGATGCCTCAAGGCAACCTCAAGGTCGTCAACTCAAGACTACAAGGAAAGGAACTAAGATTGGAGAAATCATACACATTAAGAGAGATGCGATCAGCCTTACTAATAGTCTTAATGTGCCTTCAATTCGTTTCTAGAGATCAGATCCGAAAGAAGCCTTGGCCTAGCCGGTTGGGGTGTGGTTAACCCGCCTGTGCTATTGAATGAAAGGGGAAATTAGATATTATACGATCCTTGCTCCCCGGGCTTTGCCACTGAAAATGTTTCGCATCGATAAATTTTAATAAAAGAATCAGTCTCCCGGCTTTTCATTCAAGAAAGTCTACCGATGCGCCATTCGCCGGCTCTGAGCTTATAGTTCTAACAAAAGTCCAATCACGTATCACTCACGGAACACATGCAAAATCCTTGATTTCATGCCGAGACCTTGAGAAAGACTGGCCCTGAGTTCATCACGTTCAAACTAGTCGAATCCTACTGCCCTTACTTAACCACCGGTAGCAGATTCGATAACGGGATTATTACAAATAGAAAGCGCTGACCTCTAGTCTCGATTTGCCCCTTCTTCTTCCTCTATCTTCGTGACCTATAGCCATAGAAAAGAAAACGAGGATCAGAAGTCAAGTATCCTCCAGTGCTTGGTTCATCAACTAGTTTTATTCAAAGCAAGACATCCAAGGCGGGGAACACCATGGCACTCATCTCTATGAATGCAATGTCTAGGCTCAATCCTTTCAGCTAAAAGAAGCCTTTTTGTGCGAAAGCACGCCACCAAACCAATAAGAAGAAAAAAAAGGGCACCACTCAAGCTTTCGAAAGAAAAGAGCTAACTTCCTCTCCTTATCAGTCGAGCGTCATCAAACCTTAACACAAGTACTATGTAATCCAGCCACCTTAGTCTTTCACACTCAGTTCTTCGAGCCTTCAACAGTTAGAAAGTCTAGCAGTCAAACAGCGGGTAAGAGCTTCACATCCTTGGGATGGGGTGGGAATAACCTCAAAGGCAGAATGTATCAAGAAGCCCACTCCTTGCATTCGGCTGAAAATAGCCATAGTCTATAATTCTGACTCGGGCTGGAGAATACGCCGGCAGTGAGTAAGTCAACCGAGTCTGATCTTCTTTCCCCCTCCCAGGATCGCTAAGTTCGATTCCGAAAAGCTCTGCTGAAAAAAGGGCTACTGCCAGACTCATATCGCAATATCGATTGTTTAGATTAGAGAGTTGTAATGGATAAAGAAAAGTCAAAATCTCCACTGTAACAGCCGATAAGAAGAGAGAGGCTACTTATTTGGCAGCGAGTAAACGATGAATCTAGTGAATGCAAGCACTTGAATCAGCTCTTAGAGGTTCCTTCCCTCACTTGTGACTAGCAGCTCTTCCTTTATACCTCGGAACAACCTATTTTCTTTTGACAGCAAACCATGAAGAGTCGAAAGAGCAAACTGATGAAAGAATCGCTATTCTTTAGCATCGTTAACCGTGCCATGAACGGCGCTCAGAGTCGATTATTCTGTAACAGGAAAAGTTAAGACCGCTACTGCTCTACGCCTTACTAAGAGCTATACCACAACTAACAATGTACCAGGACTGTCGCATATCGGTTGAATGTCGCATATCTGCTGTCTCTTCATTTATGTAACTACAGCACATATCGGCTCTTTAGTCGCAGAGATCAGCTTATGGGACTAGAGTTTGAGTTTAGGAGGTTGATGAATTCTTTATTGATCAAAATCCGGGATGAAATGACTTTACTAGGCAACTAGAGGTCTATGCCCGCAGGTCGCCCGAGATAGTCTTACAAATTACGCGCCTTTGTTTTCTTCTTCGCCGGGAAGGTGGTTGCAACTTCTTTATTCTAGCAGTTGTCGGGAAGAGAGGGACCAAAAATTATATATTCTTCGTAGTGGTTATTGGTAAGTGATACGGGGAATACAGGAAAGGAGGCGACATCACTAGTAGCTCTTTGCCCGCGGAAAGATGTGAATAAATCCA
>JAJJMA010280304.1:0-18933 GCA_023529015.1 Papaver nudicaule | reverse complement strand
CCTCATGATATCTATCTTCAAAGAATGCCCAAATTGGATCAATGTATGTTGATTCCCCATTGAAGTGTATCTTGAGCAATGTCTTGTTGCCACCAATTGTTGTTTCACTTGTTGGAAATGGTACTTGAGTTCTTCCCCATGTAGCATCTTCAAATTCAATGACATACAATGGCTCACCAAAATCTTTTGTTACACCACCATTAACTACCTCATCAAATGTTGGACACAATGGTATGTGCTCTTCTTTCTCTTGAACTCCACATGTTAAGACTTCTTCCATGCTAGTAAAATAACTAAAGATTTGATCCAAACTCATACCTTCTTGATCAATTTGACTTTCCTCAAAACTTGAAAAACAATCAAATTTTGGTGAAGACATTTCATCAAACACCTTGTGGTCGACAACATCTTGATGCTCTTCCTTCTCTTGAGTTCTTGATGATAGTATTTGATCCATGAGAGTGAAATAATCAAAAATTTGTTCTACATTCATATCTTCTTGATGAATTGGAAGAATACCCATTATTTAATTTTTCTTATAACTCAAACAACAATCAAATCTTGGTTGGGACATTGATAGATTACAGTTCAAACATACAGTTGGTAATTAAGGTTGCAAAGCCGGAATTATTAACACAAGCCTTTAACAGCGGTTAAAGCAACTCCTAGGCCTGTAACGGACGTCAACTAGGGGAATCAAGTGCGTGACGATCTGTGGGGGATCTAGAGACGTAAGGAGTGGGACAGTAGCCAGTTCGCTTGGAGGGTGGAATTGGTCTCTGCTACATCCAGACCGAAGTCTTATAGTAGGCTAGTGTTTGTAGACAGTTTGTATTGTGCGGTGTTCAATCTGGACGAGGTCCCGAGGTTTTTCTACAGGTCGTAGTTTCCTCGTTAAAAAAATATCTAATGTCTTGTGTGCTTTACTTTCCACATTATATTCTCTGATTATATAATTAAAGCAAACACAAGAAGTACGTTATTAATAAACCTGATCGTTTTCCTCAATCCATCCATTGGATTTACCAAGACCCTGTCTTGCGTTGGACTGATCATTTGTGATCCAAACTCAGGTTAACAGATCTGACCATAAGACTCACGAGCCCAAACGAAAAGTTGGTAGTATTTCGGTACCCCTGCTTTTTCAAGGTTCACCACTCTTGAGCTATGAGTCTCCTGCAATTAGGATAACATGTTTGACTTTGTGCGAACTGAAATTATTAAATGCTTTTTGGATGTCCAATTTGCACATTATACCAGGTTCACCACTCTTGAGCTATGAGTCTCCTGCAATTAGGATATTATCTGAAATTTTCTTATCTTGTATGAAACCCCTTGATTTTATGAAATCAACTTAGTCATAATTGTCTTCAGTCTTCGAGATAACACCTTACATATCACTTTATAGACATTGCTCACTAGAATAATTGGCCTAAAGTCTTTGGGATTCTCAACTTGTTTTTTCTTAGGTATTAAGCTGATGAAGGAACAATTGGTTCTTCAGTCTAGTTTCCTTTTCTTTTGAAAGTTCAGAACCACAACTACAAAATCATTATTCAGCACCTCTCGTTACGCCTTGTAGAACTCCATTGGGTATCCATGTGGACTCGGGAATTTGGTGTTCTTAAATATTGAGTTTTAGACCTCGCCAACCATTTTTTTTTCTTGCATTATCTAGATTTCTTTATTTTCAGTCGAGCCCTCAAATCCACTTTGTCACTAAATTATTTATTAGACATAGCCTCATTCTCCTCAAGAGTATTTAGTACATCACTCTTTCTAGTTAGTTCATCTTTCTTTGCACCAAAATGCCCATGAGTAACATTAACCCGTCTTCTAATAAAAAACTTCAAGTTTCATAGTTTCTTGGACATAATGAAACTACAGAACCATGATGTATCAAAGAGTTCCGCCCAAGATTCAAATTAGGTTAGGAAATCAGGATGTGTTGAACAATGACTTCCAATCCTAAATGGTGTTCTTCTCATACTAATGCTACTAGTTATTGATAATTTATTGCAAAATGGTTTTAAATTGTAGTATTTGTGTGACTTGAGGAAATTTACTTTCAAAATGCGGAGTTACTAGAACACCATCTAGTGGATTCACTTGCATGTTAAACCTTGTAAAATTGTCTTTTATTCAGTGGCAAGTCAATGAATTCATGTTCCTGTTCTTCCTCTTCTTCCTCTTCTTCTTCTTATTATTGTGGCATTGGAGCGCCAACAACTACCCAAGAATTTGTAGCCCATCCATTTAAGTCTTACATTTTTTTTACCAAGACTCAAATCTCCCCCAATATGAACAAGAGGGGTATACGGTTGTTAAACACCATTCACAGTTGTCAGCTTTACATTTGATTTTTGTGATATTATATTATATTATATTATATATATACAAAGAGAGAGAGAGAGAGAGATTGGTCCCAATAATTTGTCAACACATTTGTTAGTACAACTCAGATTACCCTTCAGAGGGAATAACTCTCCGTTAATTATTCACATTTTTACAAACATGATTGACAACCCAGTTATTAATTTCATTTGTATGTGTTTCATGTAACAAACATCGTGTGGGCTTAACTCTTCTGACCAAATCTCTCAAAGCATCAATTTCGAAAGCTAAGAGCCCTCTCATATTGGAAAATAAAATGTTAATATCCATCACAACCATCAAATTTACCATATCTTCTTCTAATTCTTTCAAACTACCAGTACTATGAGAGTTTTCAATTGTATCATCCACCTAAAACATTTCATTAATTCCATTGGAGATTGGGTCTTAGTTGTTGTCTTTTCTTCAATTAGTTGCTTATGTTTTGTGATAATTTCAGCATATATAAGTCTGAACTTATTTACTTAATCACCAAAGCTAGCTCAAATGTTGGTAGCTTCTATTAGAGGATCCATTTTGTCGAAAATGACTTGCCTTATGTTTAAATTTTTAGTTGCATTTATCGAGAGAGAAAAAATTGATCCAATATCTTGAACTTGTCTAGGAACCATAACATAATATCTTGACCCATGTAATGGTTTTCCTACAATTGAATGCGTTTATTTTTGTTATAGTAGCGGTGGGAAAATAATCACAAACGAATCTAGGTCTCGGATTTGGGCGTTACCAGATCCTTATTCGCTGGCTGACCTGTTTCCCATGTGCTTATTTATCTTTATCATGTTATAAAGGTCGAAAATAAATCGGATAATATCAGAATTATGGTTGGTATTCTTACCTAAATGCTAACTCGATTGGCGGTCTGCATCCCTAGTTCTAAAACACATATTTATGTCTCCTTTATCAAGATCAGGGGTATGGGACAAGTTGCACTTTGTTGTAATATGGCACATATGGAGAAGATAAATAAAAGAGCATTGGTGCAATACTGAGGTGTGACTCTGAATTAGTAATGCCCATTCAGTAAATGGACATGGTTTGGCTAATTATAAGGATATCGTTAAGGACGTTTATGTTAAGTCCATTTTAATGAAATGGTTTTTCACATGTAAGTGGTGTTTGAACCCTTGTGGGATGTACATATTTTTCCTCTCTAATATAACATTTTCTTTGAAAAAGATTGTGGAGGGTAAAACCCCTCGGGACACGTGTCTCACATCTAAGAAGCACAACCCCACCGAGAGGATCGGCAGCGAAGCTTCGGACTGAGCCAAAGAGGAAAGGAGACAAAACGTGAACGAAGTGAGGACTCGGAAGAAAAGGATTCGGACCGCATCGAAGGACCGAAGCCCCAGAGTCAACTTCGGAGCACCACCGAATAAACCGCCTTACTCGACAAGGACTGACACCTCCACGATTGAGTCCTTTGTCTTATTAGCTGTAAACCACCCAAGCTCGGCCTATATAAGGCGAGCTTGGAAAACATTGTAGGGGTTGGATTCTTTTGGGTAGAACCTAAGCGGCAAGAGTGGGATTAGGTCTGTATCTCCTCTGGTTCCTTAGGGTTGCAATCCATGTAGCTACAACACAAAAAATTAATACAAGTCTTTATGCATTTAGCCTTTGATTACTGTTATTATGTATACCTTCGGTATTGTTCTTATGGTCCTCGCACCATTGAATCTTGTCTAAAGTAACTGTATGTATGAGTAGATCTGATGGATATGGTATCTTATGTACCTATGCAGATTTTCTACTCGTACAAAGATATTAGTTTTGTATAATGAATCTAGCAATAATTACATATGGAATTACAACTGAAAAAGAGGGGATACCGAGATATACCACCAACTTTCTGTTTTCGTGAACCTAGTTGATTTAGGTTGTTTGAACGATCTCACAAATCAAAATTCAAACAACAACCCGAGTATAGTTCAGAGAACCGAACCCTAATAAGAACGAGTTCTTGTATATCTCAATAAAGATGGATTCACTCAAGGGTATGAATCAATAAACTTGCAATTACTTCAATTATATAAATCAGAGATAATATAATGCGAAAGGGAAAAGTAATGCAAAACACCAGAATTTTGTTAACGAGGAAAACTGCAAACCAGCAGAAAAACCTCGGGACCTCGTCCAGATGTGAACACCCTCAGTATCAAGCAAATACAGACGCTAGCCTACTCTCAGACTTTGTACTGGAATTTATCGAGACTGAATTAACCCTACAAGCAATTCAGCTACCAATGTGCTCCTACGTCCCTTGGTTCCCGCAGAAACCTACGTACTTGATTCCCCTAGCTGACGTCCTTTACAGGCCTAGGAGTTGCCCCACTTCCCTTCGTGAAGACTAGCGCTACCCTGCCTCTAACAGGATGCCTAAAAGTACTCTGTTAAAAAACAAGACTACGATTGTGATTTTCTTTAGACTTAAAGTCAAGGTTAATGGAAATCGGTTTTACTGAATATGGCTTATTGATCTAGCATAAACAGTTTTACCTCCTAATGCTTGACGAACTTAGTATAAAACCTAGTTCGTCAATTTGCGTTACGGAACTTGTGGGGCTTATGATACAAGATCTGGCGTACGAAGTTTCTATCAAATCTTGGTCGTGATAAGATTGAAATAATTCAATCGACCCAGGATACAGGATCAGGAATTTTACTTCTGACATGTGCTTCACGATCCTCAAGTGAAGTCTTTCAATAGTTGTAGTACAAGAAAAGGACTTCGAGATGATGACCAACCTTTATGTAAGGATACACAGATGTGTAGAGGATTGAAGTTATATCTTGCAGAAGGTCATCTATTTATAGTGATCATCAAGGAAGGCTTTGCTTAAAAGTTCAGCAACCTTTGAGTGAGGCTCAACGAAGTTTCCGAACTTAGAAAAGTCCATAGGCTTGTTTTGAGGTCCAACTCAATCTTCTTCTAACCCGTTGGCCAAAACCTAAAGGTTGTGAGAAGACTCGCCTTATCAAAGAAGGATGGCAATGGCTAAACAAGTTTGGCCATGCTAAGGAGTCCATAAGTATACGAACTCAAAGAAAATTGTGGACATGAGTTCCATGGGCCATATTGTGAAAGCTTACAAGAGTCTGTTCACAATAGGCAATAACGTTAACACATGAACATGTACATGAACGCGTATGCTGTTGATAGGTTATTTCTATGGTTTATATGTATGCGTACTAGTTCGCGTGCATTGACTAAATTGTTGAGTTCAGGAATCTCATGAGTTCTCATGTACGCGTACATGTTCACGTACATACAAAATGCTTAAGCTCAATTAGAAAAGCTGAACGCGTACATGAACGTGTGTGCTGTTCAGACAATCTAAGAACTAACTCAATATTCCACATTCTACTTGAGCATTGGTCATGTAATGACTTAAATGCTTAAGAGAACTAATCTTTATAGTTCTTCGGATCACATAAACAACATTATAGACTATTTTCATGATAGAATGGTAAATACGAAACGTGAAAGGAAAAACTTTCTAACCTTTAGTGAGGACGATATGTTTTATCAAGTATGTAAGCTTCGGTTTTCATCTTCAATGGTCTTCGTCTCGAGTACCTAAATTTATCCTAGTCCGAGTTGTAGAGGAGACTTATCAAGGATTGTGTTTTTGTCATCTAAACTTGACAACTGACTTGAGATAGCAACATCAGTGGGTTCAACCGAGCAATGCTTTAACAATCTCCCCCATTGTCAATTTTAGTGAAAAAACCAATCTTACATATGGATTCAAAAAGTAAAATCTTTTAGCCCTAACCATAATGTACTTGATCTTCTTGTAATCTTCAACGTCTTAAAATAAGAGTGTTCCTGCAAGTGAAGATTCAAGGTAGAGATAACAAACTTCAAAGTCACCACACATCTTGGTTTTAGAAAGACATAGTCCAACAAGAGTTGTTATGCAATTGAGTAGTATATAAAACTTGTAAGCATATTGCATCGATGTTTAAAGATACTACACAATATGATATGTTCTCCCCCTTACTCAATATACTAATTTTTTCTTTGACATGACAAGCACATCGATTTTACTCCCCCTATGATTTTTTATTTTATTTTATAGAATGGACTGAGGCCTAAGAACTTCTAACTTTAACACTTCTAGTTGCAGCCCTTCCTGCAATGTCTGCATTCATACAGTGCACAATTTCTTCAGGTGGAACACTCATCCACACACCCTCCATCTCTTTCGCAGCACCCGACTTTGCAAGATAATCCGCCACTGAATTAGCTTCACGATATCTATGCCTGACAGTCACTGTTTCAAAACTTTCAATAGTTATCGTTATATCTTGAACAAGCGATCATAAACGTCACTTGCACTTCCTTGTTGCACAATTTGACAGCAAACATAGAATCACTCTCCACCTCCAGTTTTGTGATGCCCATCTCCTTAGCCATTGTCAGACCATCTCTCAACGCCCAAACTTCTGCCAGATTGCTAGTGTTCTTGAATAAATGCTTAGCATAACATCCAACAAAGCCTCCATCTTCCCTTCTTATGATTCCTCCAACACCAGCAAGTTTAGAATGGTTGCATGCTCCATCACACTTCAGCTTGAAGAAACCTTGTGGTGGACAAGTCCATGGGATTTCTACTTCCTCCACTGTTCGTGTCTTCTTCTCCATGCTCCCATTAGCTCCTAAATATTCTCTAGCATGTCTAATAACTCTTGCAAGGATTCTTGTTGGATGGAAAACAATGTTATTAAAGCTCCAGTCATTCCGTCCCTTCCATATTGACCAAAGAACAAACGGTAAAATGTAAATCCAGTCTACCCCGCATATCTTCCATTTGTAGTTACACATGTTACGAAGGACAGTTGGAGAAGGTTGATTAACTTCTGGTTGAAAACCCAGCCAGTCCTTGATCTTCCTCCACAACGGCCACAGTGCAGTAGAAGTAAAAAACAGATGTGAGATGTGAGATGTTTCAAAGTCATTATTACACAGCGTACAACCAGGATGAGAAACAATTATCTTTCTATACAGAGACTCATTTAGATTTAGTTTATTGTGGCATAAAATCCACAGGAAAGAATTGATTTTTTGTGGGCATTTAAGTTTCCACAATAACTTCCTATCATGATTTGGGTCTGGGTTACCCAATTTGTTGGACATAAGAAAATTATATGCATCTCTGACTGTTACGTCTCCATTTTTGGTACCAGACCATACGAGTTGATCTTCTTCCACTCCGCTGCACGCCACAGGGATAGCCCTAATTTCATCTGCAATCTGCTCAGAAATAAACCTGTCAATATTAGATAAATTCCAACATTTGTTTTGTTTATCCATTATGTCCTTTACCTTCATATTTGGCAAGTTATGGCTGTCAACATTTGCAATGGTAGTTAGTGGAAAATTGCTTAACCATGGATCATTCCAAAAATCAATACAATCACCATTACCTACATTCCACCTAAGACATGACTTAATGGCATCTCTGCCTTTGAGAATACTCCTCCAACTAACATGGCTCTTTTTCTTTACCTCACAAGACAAAACATCACTCTCAGAAAAGTACTTAGCTCTTAAGATTTTTGTGACATCAGACTCAGGTTTAGAGAACACTCTCCACACCATTTTCGCAAGCAAAGCCAGGTTATTGAGTTCAATATTTATGACCCCTAAACCCCCGTACTCCACTGGTCTATAGACCTTGTCCCAACTAATGTTATGCAAACACTTTTTATACCTATCTCCTCCCCATAAAAAATTACTTTTATATCTATTGAGTCTGGACATTAAAGCTTTAGGGAGTTTGAGTATATTCATCACATGGTTTGAGATACTCCCCCTATGACAATGTCGTAGACAATTGTCTAAGTAGTTAGAAGATTTTACTCCCCCTTACTGCAAGATTTCTCCCCCTTTTTTGTCATAAAAAGAAAAGTAAAAAATAGGAATCATCATAAAATATCATCAATCAATGTAGACAAAGGTAAACATACCTGAAACGAGATATAAAAAGATGCAATTCTCTCGCAATCTCCACAGCCGCACACCCCAAAAAGATATTACCATGAAGCACAAGTTCAAAAGAACTCTCCCCCATTATGTGTCATTCCCTAAAGAACAACGCGACGACCTTCCCAAGCAAGGATTTTAAATAAATTCTTGGGTTAAAGCAAAATTTTACAAGTAAAATTGCAATTATGTTTTTCTTCCCTAGCCAGTTACGGTCAAATAGGAATTCAAGGTTTAATCTTCCAAATTCTTAGAGAGTTTCGGTCAACCATCGCCTTTAGAGAAAACATAAGGTTACCCCTTCCTAATGGTTGTAAGACTAAGAATCAAAGATACAACATTTTATCCAGCGGAGTCCAACATTGTATCCTACGAGGTTCCTTCTTATCAAAATCGTCTCCCCTTAGCCATAAGAGTCAGAAGCATGGATTTGGATAGTTCTTCATGAACCGCTTTACCCGAACGGGTGTTATGGATAAAAAAGCAAGTTCACGATACATTCATAAAGATAATCAATTAAGATCAAGTATTGCAATCATCAATTAAGATTTTAATTAAATAACCTCTATTAATTGATGAAAAGAAAACATGGAAGTAGTACAAGCAATATCATGCTTAAATCAAAAAGATGACTACTTCTAGCATAGTGATTACCCGAAACCCTAAGGAAAAGATTAAAGCTTTTTAATAAAAGGAGTTAATTATGCTAACCAAAAAAAGAACAACTAACTCAAGCATCTGAGTCAATATCTTCTTCGGGTACTTCTTCTGGTTCACCCGAACTATTGAAATTATCAGTTTTCTCGAACACGTGGTGAACATAGTCAGCATAATTTTCATTAGGAATATTGTCAAAACATGTTGTTCAATTCATCCTTTACTGCTAAAATTTCTTCAGATAATTCATGAATTTCAGATCTCAGTGATTCCATGTTGTTAACAATGTCAACAATATGAATCTTAAAAGTTTCAAATTCTTGTAAAAAGTCGTGAACGACTCCAGCAGAGATCATAGTGCCATCTTCTACATCTTGATGATCATAGGAAAAGTAGTTATTTGTTGTAGCATAGATCTCTTGAGAATCAAGGGTTCCAGCAATAACATCATCAAGAACAGTTCTCTTTTTCTTCCTTTCAATCCCAATACCTTCACAATCCAAAACTTTGCAAGCTTCTTCCATATTTTCTCGTGTGACACTACGAGTGATATGTCTCATGGTTATTGTGTAAGTACTTGAACGGAATTCCAAGTCCCAATAGGTGTGGTATATATATAAAATCCTATAGCTGAGATATTAAAAAAAAAATGACGAGCAAATATACTTATCATGGAAGGCGGTTCTGAAACGTGTAAGTTCACGTTCTGGAATTTTCGGGAAGTTTGTACACTTCCTTACGTTTCCGAACGGGCTTGAACAATTGTAGGTTAATAATCTTATGACCCAGAGGTCTCAAGGTAATTTGGGTATTTCTCACAAAAAAAAAAAAGTCCAATGAAATTGGATGTGCGAGCCCATATTGAAAGAATTAATGTATACCCAAAATATTTAATGATAATGTCTTATTTAATTCCTTTTACAGCCAAGAGGGATTTTTAAGTTTATATATCAACATTATGAATGATTTTCATAGACTTCTTGCCTTTGGCTCGTAGTTATCCTCATGGATCCTGGTCTCGACTCTTGCCTTAGGAGCCAGAGGCAGGGAGGACACTAGAGATAGCAGACGAAGTGTTGATACTCACATCAAGTCATTACATTTTGGACTTTTGATAGCACCTTCTAGGAAAAGTTGTCGGCTCACTGCAATTTAGGGGGCGTAAAGATAGGTGCTCATAAGATAATCTAAATATGACAACCACTTTGGGAATTTTTACAGTCCAAGAATCATAGATCACATAATCATGTGAAAAATTCACTTTCATAGTAGCAAGCTCAACATGTGAGAGTGAAAATCATATCTTATGATTGGCTTATTCAGAAATTTCCTACAAGGATTGTCATATTAATACTAAGGTCCCACTTTTATTAATCAATAAGACACAATAGCACTTATTGTGAGACAAACATATAATCCTTGAAAACACTGTTCTTCCTTAAATTTGAACAATCATATGTTCTTATACTTGCGATGTAAGAAACAAGAAACATAAAGTGTGTAATCGGTGAAAATTTACACAAAGTGTTTCTGAAACAAAATGATGAGAACATTTAATTGACGATCATCAAGAGAGCAGTTTGAAGATTACTTGAGAGTATTCATCGATTTCCGAACGAGAAGTGATGATGACAATAATTCAAGATAGTAAGCACATGTTCTCCTTTAGTTGTATACAATGCGTTTTGCCTTTATTCTCACCAAACATAGTGGGTACTTCTTTTTGGTGAGAAGGCACAACACAATCATATCGTGTTGTGGTGAACAGGTGGTTCACCGGGAATAGAGCGTGGCTCTGACAATTTCTCCTTCCTTCATCAAGATGTCAACTTTTGTGTCTACGAGATTTGAAACAAGCTTGTTGAGGATTGTTTCATATGCCAGTATCAAGGGTGTGGCATCAAGGAGAATAGGAAGACAAGTTTTTTCAAAATTTGTCTCAAGGTTTACAGAGACAGTTTCCAATTTTTCTGGACTATTTTTCTTTTGATTATAATCAGAAGGTGGCTCAACGATAGGGCAGGAACCATTAACTTGATTGGGATTTGGACAACCATAATTTATAGTTGTAGATATACTCTTTTGTGTGAGAAGCATAAGCATGATCTTATTTTCCCATCTGAACATTCTGCACCTACGTGAAGTGTGACGAACGTTTTACAATGATAGCAACGTTTAGTCCAGTCTAGCGGACTTTTGGATTTCGAGGATGGAACTTGTCCATTAGAAGATCCTTTGGGGTTGGTGATTTTGTTCATGATTCACGAAAGCGTCAAACACAGACGGTTACGTCTTTCAAGGTGTTTGTCGGCTTTGATACCAACATAAAAAGAGGGGATACCGAGATGTACCACCAACTTTTTGTTTTCGTGAACCTAGTTGATTTAGGTTGTTTGAACGATCTCACAAAACAATATTCAAACAACAACCCTAGTATAGTTTATAGAACTAAACCCTAACAAGAACGAGTTCTTGTAGATCTCAATAGAGATGGATTCACTCAAGGGTATGAATCAACAAACTTGCAATTACTTCAATTATATAAATCAGAGATAATATAATGCGTAAGGGAAAAGTAATGCAAAACACTAGAATTTTGTTAACGAGGAAAATGCAAACCAGCAGAAAAACCCGGGACCTCGTCCAGATGTGAACATCCTTAGTATTAATAGAATACAGACGCTAGCCTACTCTCAGACTTCAGACTGGAATGTATCGAGACTGAATTAACCCTACAAGCAATTCAGCTACCAATGTGCTCCTACGTCACTTGGCTCCCGCAGAAACCTACGTACTTGATTCCCCTAGATGACGTCCTTTACAGGCCTAGTAGTTGCTCCACTTCCCTTCGTGAAGGCTAGCGCTACCCTGCCTCTAATAGAACGCCTAAAAGTACTCTCTTAAAAAACAAGAATACGATTGTGATTTCCTTTAGACTTAAAGTCAAGGTTAATGGAAATCGGTATTACTGAATATGGCTTATTGATCTAGCCTAAACATTTTTACCTCCTAACGCTTGACGAACTTAGTATTAAACCTAGTTCGTGAATATGCGTTACGGAACTTCTAGGGTTTACGATACGAGATCTACCTTACGAAGTTTCCATCAAATCTTGGTCGTGATAAGATTGAAATGATTCAATCAACCCAAGATACATGATCAAGAATTTTACTTCTGGCCTATGCTTCACGATCCTCAAGTGAAGTCTTTCAATAGTCGTAATCCAAGAAAAGGACTTCGAGATGACGACCAATCTTTATGCAAGGATAGACATATGTGTAGAGGATTGAAGTTGTATCTTGCAAAAGGTCATCTATTTAGATTGATCATCAAGGAAGGCTTTGCTTAAAAGTTAAGCAGACATTGAGTGAGGCTCAAGCAAGTTTCCGACTTAGAAAAGCCTATAGGCTTGTATTGAGGTCCAACTCAATCTTCTTCTAACCCGTTGGCCTAAACCTAAAGGTTGTGAGAAGACTCGCCTTGATCAAAGTAGGATGGTGATGCATAGTGGCAACTACAAATTGGCAATTCGAGGTCGAATTTCACTCAATATGGGGAGGATGATGCATAATGGTATTTATGAAATACCAAATATGCCCTTGGTCTAATTATAAATAAGAAGATAGACTTTAGGAAAGGGAGTTTTAGATTTTATTCATGTTTTTCAACATTGTGAGAGAATGAGAGTTTTCTCTTCTTCAAATCCTAATTGTATCTCTAGGTGGAATTAATTCATCTACTTCTAGAGTTTCAACTAGATGCCTCTTAGTATCTTGTAGTTTCCAATTAATATTGGGTAGAAATTATAAGTTATAAGAGAAGAATCTCCATATTTAGGTTCTTCCTTGGTTTCCAGTTGATATTGGGTAGAAACATAAGGGTAGAAGAAACTAATTTGGTTGATTATTTATCGGTTACATTTACCAATTCCGTTTTAAGCTTCTGCAACTCATGATTTGGTATCAGAGCTCAAGGTTTGATTATTTGGGGAAAGTGGTTTTGAAGATAATTTCTTAAGGTAAAGTTCTACTTCTTTCAATATCAAGTATTTTTGGGTGTTGATCACTTGTTTTCAAAGTGGGTATTTCATTCTTTATATTGTGATTTTCATTATGGTTCCAAAGAGAAGATTTCATATGGGTAAAATTCACTCAAATTATGTGTTAACAAATATGGCACATGAAGTGTTTGATGGTTTGTATCAATGGATAAATGAAGTTTGTGAGGAATTTTATTGGATGCTTCAAAGACTTCAATTATAACAATTTGAATCAAGAATTCTTCCTAGTGAATATCAAGATAGTATACAACTAAAGAGTTTAATTTCCTTTGAAGTGGATGAGCATCAAGAAATTGTTCACAAGGTGTTTGATGAAATCTCCCAACCAAGATTTGATAATTATTTGAAATATGGAGAAATAGAAGTAGAAGGCGAAGTTCCAATCTATCAAGAAGGTATGAACCTAAATGAAACTTTTAGTTATTACACCATGTTGGAGCAAGTATTATTATATGAAAGTCAGGATAAAGAAGAGCACATACCTTTGTGTCCAACTTCTAATGAAGTGCTTAATCGTGATGAAAATGAAGGTTTTGGTGCATCAAGGTACGATGCTAAGTTGGAAGATGCTACACTAAGAAGACTCCAAGGACAATTACAAGTAAGTGAACCTATGGTTGAAGAAATCGAAACAATACAACTAAATGGGGAATCAACATACATTGATCCTATTTGGGAGTTCTTTGAAGATAGATATCATGAAGTGAGTCACCGTGCAAGATTGAGAGAATTACTTGGTGGCTCATTGGTGATCGAGTATTTCTTAGAATGTTACAAGAAATTGTTCAATTTGGCAAGTAATTACAATGGGAAAATCCATGGAAGAATTGTCTTCAGGCAAGGAAGAAGTTCAAGCATAAATGGCAAGTATAAATTGACAATTCGAGGGCGAATTTCTTTCAAGGAGGGGAGGATGATGCATAGTGGCAACTACAAATTGGCAATTCGAGGTCGAATTTCACTCAAGATGGGGAGGATGATGCATAGTGGTATTTATGAAATACCAAATATGCCCTTGATCTAATTATAAATAAGAAGATAAACTTTAGGATAAGGAGTTTTCGAGATTTTATTCATGTTTTTTCAAACATTTGTGTGAGAATGAGAGTCTTCTCTTCTACAAATCCTAATTGTAATCTCTAGGGGGAATTAGTTCGTCTAATTTAGAGTTTCAACTAGATGCCTCTTAGTATCTTGTAGTTTCCAATTCAGTTGGGTAGAAATTATAAGTTGTAAGAGAAGGATCTTCATATTTAGGTTCTTCCTTGGCTTCCAATTGATATTGGGTAGAAACATAAGGGTAGAAGAAACTAATTTGGTTGATTATTTATCGGTTACATTTATCAATATCGTTGTAATCTTCCGCAACTCATGATTTGGTATCAGAGCTCAAGGTTTGATTCTTTGGGGAAAGTGGTTTTGAAGATAATTTCTTAAGGTAAAGTTCTACTTCTTTCAATATCAAGTATTTCACTATCAAGTATTTTTGGGTGTTGATTACTTGTTTTCAAAGTGTGGTTATCAATCTTTTTGTGATTTCATTATGGATCCAAGAGCAAATATAAGTAAACATGAAGTAAAGAAATGGGTAAACAAATGGAGACTCAAGATGTTTGATGAAATGCATCAACTAGTAGAAGAAAAAATTAAAAAGTTTGAAATTAAAATTCAAGTAAATGAATGGAATAAAATGAGAAACAAGATGTTTGATGAAATGCATCAACTACTACAAGAGAAATTTAAGAGGCTTGAAAGTCGTTATGTGGATTCATATGAGCTCTCTAATGACTTTGTGGGAGATGGAGAATTATTAAGAGAAGATTCTCCTACCTGTGCTTCACAACTCTCAAGAGAAGTCTTTATAGACGTTAGGTAATTCCCACAGAGGAACTGCTACCTAATAGAGCATGACTATACCACAACAAGCATTGACCGAAGTGAAAATAGTTTACGATCAATTCCACAGAGAAACTTCACATATGCTTGATGCTTGTGGTTTTCGTTCTAGAAACCTCTATTTATAGCACTCAATAAGATAGGTTGCTTAGGAATAAAGCAACTAGTTACTTGTTCCACAAGTTTAGCAAGTGCCCGTGTAAAACGAACCCGTTACTTAACTTGCACAAAAAGAAACCTAGATTTATCTCAATTGGAAATGTTTATCATTTATCTGCCAAGTGTTTTGTTAGCTCACAAACACTTCAAGATTGATATCCAACAGACCAGAGATAATCTTTATCTTATTGACACATTGAGAATCGTTAGATGGACCACAAAATATATTTCGTGATAACCAAGTCCAACTAAGAGATAAAGGAGTCAGAGTTTAACCCGTGTGAAAATCCCAAAGAATATTCACCTTGGCCGGTTCGCAAACCGTCCTTCTGAATTATGACCCAATACATCGATTATGAGGTTCACGTACATGTACGTGTACAAATTGATGTTTTGGAACTCAGGAGTAAAATCCAGAGTCACTATTCACGAACCAGTTCAGGAAAAGTCGTTACTCAGAATTAGGGTTTAACTGGATCCGCTGGAAGTTCTGGGCTGGGCCAGTACTTAGACGTGTTGTACGCCCTCAGCTTTAATCCACTGGACTCTTGCTCAAGAGTACTCCTTTAGATTCACCCATATCCAACAAGTGATTTGCAAGCAAACCATTCCAATGGACAAATGGTATCGAATCTATCTCATGTATTCCTGTAACCTTAGTATTCGTGGGAACAAATACCAACATAACACATGGTCATGTAGACAAGAACACGATCTCAATCGTTATTTGTATCTCTACTAAAGTAGCCGACTATTTCGAAAGATAGAGTAAGTAGAATACCATAAAAATCATAACTCTTACTAACCTTTTGTCGATGAAGAATAATTGATGTCTTCTTTGTCTTCACAGTCTTCGTCTTCAAGGTCTCTACTACTTAGTCTATATCCCAATTCCGAAATCTAAACTCTATTAGGCTAAATCAAGAATTGTGTTTTGACACCTAAAACTGACAACCAGCTTGACATACCAACGCTAGTGGGTTTGATCGGACAATGCCCAAACAATCTCCCCCTTTGTCAATTTTAGTGACAAAACCAATTTACATATGGATTCAAAAGATATACAATTAAGTACTAACCAGATGTATCTTGATTTCTTGAATTCTTCAACTTCTCCCTTGAGTCTTGATGTGTTCGTTTAACTCTTGTTGATGAATTCGTAGACATCACCTACAACATATCCAGCTCAAACAGGTTTAAGATTACATGGGTTAATATGCTAATCCCACATGTTGTTTGTGCAAAGAGTAAGAATCTGAGCAAACTTTAAAGTCTGTGATCCAAAACTTTTAAAGTGATTCTACTAATTCCTGATATGAAGCTTCTTCTCAACTTTAATTACTCCCCCTTACTTGATACTTTGGAAAAAGTACAGCAAGTGAAGTTCTCCCCCTATGGTTATGAACCACAAGAACAAGAACCATATGTATTCTCCCCTTATTTGTCACAAAAATATGACAAAGTAGTTTGAGACTAGGGTTTCATAAACCTATGGAATAGGTTAAGCTAAGTACCGCATACCAAGTTTAAGATGGCATAACTAGGAAATCCGAACGAAGATTCCTAAGTTCTCATCTTTGGAGAAATATGGATACACTTTTCTCCTAATATTCCACAACCACGCTCCCCAAAAAGATTTGTTATTAAGCGCAAGCTCATTTAAGAACTCTCCTCCATGTGTTGTTATTCAATAAAGAACAACTTACAAAGCCTAACATGGACAAAACAATTTTAATGTTATCCAATATTCCTTTGTTTATAATCTCTTTCCCTTAGCCAGATTTTTGGAAAAGAGTATATGATTCCGATTTGTGACTAAAAATCATACAATCAAAAGTTTCTTGATCGTGAGAAAAAGCATAACTTTTGTAATAGACATAACTAATAACTTTGCATAACTACCGGGGTAATGGAAAAAGCTATGTGTTGCAATAAGATTGAGGTAGACAAATCAAGTATTGCAAACATCATTAATAATTATCTAAAAAGAATTTTATTAATGAAATAAAGTAGTACATGCTGAAAAACTCTAAAAAGCATGAAAAGACAAACTACTTTTAGATATGAAGACACGATAATAAAGTTGTATGACCTCAAATTTTGTCTCCACAATCTCGAGATATGACTTTATCAAGGAAGTCATCTATGATCCGTGCAGTATCCCTAGTATCCTCTTCAGAAAGACCAGTTAAAGCACGTAACAATGATGTATAATGAGCACAGCTATTCCTGAAGCTTTGGGCTTTGTCTTCATGGAAAATAGCTTTCTTCCTTTCGAAATCGATTTTATACAGAAAGTACTTTATCATGTGTGAATATTCATCAATTGTTTCTCTCGAGTTAATAGCATGAGTCTCTGGATCAGGAAACTTACGAATGTAGTTCAAAGTTTCTGCAGGAGTCCACTTTCTCTTGCGTGTAATCCCTTCACAGAGCTCAACTTTCACAGCTTCACTTTTACAACTCCTCGTAACACTTCTTGTAGCATAAGCCATCTTGATTATGACTTACTGGATTGTATGAACGAGATATATATTTCTTTCAAGAGGAGTGAGTTTTAGTTTATCAGAAAGACTTAAGGGAATCTTCCAGATTTTTGCGACACGGACGATTCACGAACCGCTTCGCAAACTAAAACCCATGAACTCTGACGGACATAGTTTATACAGTCTGTAACAAGATTTCCATGGAGTATAACTCTTTTGAAAATATGTTTATAGTATTTCTACTAGTGACTTGAACAACCACAATATCAGGAACGAATTCCTGATATCAACTGCATGCCTCACACATACAAGTCATAATGTGAGGATGCATCCCCTAACTGCAATTAAGCAGTTGGAGTGTGAGTGCTAGACTCACACGGGGTGTTGATTGTAGAGTGGTTGCTAGAGACTGATTCGGGTTGAGAGTTTTTCTTACCCTTTTCATTTCCTCTTGAACTTTCCACGTTTTTCAACGCTCCCTTGAATTGCTTCAGGCCTTTGTTCATTCTATCCATATCGGTTTGAAGCTTGTTTACAGCTTTTCTATTTCCCTTAAGAATTCCTTGGACATGTACAGATTTGCCATAGTACTGACAATCTTGGAAGGTTTTTCATCATGAGTTTTAGCTTTCTCAGGTACATCCTTGTGTTTCCATTAGATGGTGGACTGGATCTAGCCATAATGAAAGTACTGTTCTTGGTGTATGTGTTACTATTGAACCCTAACCCATTAGTGTTTCCAAAGGCCTTTTGACCAAATAACATTGCTGCTACTTTATCCGAGCTACCAGATAGCCTTTGGAGAGCAACTTTTAGGGCATCAATTTATTTATCTTTTAGTGATAAAGTTGAGGAGGGATCATCACTCAATTTCTCAAGTTTTGGATCTTTCAGGAGAAGGGTTTTCTCTACCTTTTCAAGATCAGCTTTCAACTGATTATTTTCTTGAACTAGGTCCTCGCTCTAACCGATCAGCTGATGAATTAAAATGTTTTTCAACTCATCATGCTTAGGTCGTTCGTTTGAAGTATCTGCCATTAAGGCAATTTCTTTATGATCTAGTTCGAATTCATGTTGGTCAGACATATCATCGAACCGAGCTGAGAGAGCATTATCCCTTTTATGGTATTCCTTACTAGGGCATATGTCTTTCATGTGTCCAAAGCCTCGACACTTGAAACACTGCACATCAGCGAGATCATCCTCACCCCGAATAGGATTAGGTTTCAATGCTGGTAATCCTGAATCGCCTGTCTCTTGTGGATCTGAGAAGATCCTTTAGTTG
>JAJJMA010280279.1:0-11350 GCA_023529015.1 Papaver nudicaule | reverse complement strand
GGAGTTTGACTTCGATGGGAGTTGCATCAATGAGTGCGATTTTCATTTATTAAATTTCTTCGAGTATTGCTTACAAATGGAATTGCTTTCTTAAACTAAGTGTTTCATGTACCTCCCCTCCACTGGGGTTTTCAATCTTTGGCCTTGGAGGTTAATCAAGCTATAGGTGTCATTGTCAAGTTGCCTTTCGATGACAAATGGTCCAATCCAGAAGGGCTCTTGTTGGATGTTTTTGCCTTCGCTAGACTCGCCTGATTGCTCGCTCGGAGTCTGAAGACTGCCTTCTGCCACGAGGAACTGTTCTCGGTTCTCGAGATACTGGCTGTCTTCGCTGCCCTTTTGTTTCACGCTTAGCATTCCTGCTTCGGTGTCAGCTAGGAATTTAGCTATACTCTCGTCCGATATCCTTGGGTTTTTAACTTGTTCCAAGCGTTCCTTGCTGCCTTCTTTTGCTTGAACATCTATTTCGTGGCAAGCTCGGGCTTCGGTAGGATCACCTCGGATCTCCGCAATCCCTGTTGGGGTTGGGAACCTGATTTTTTGGTGCAAGGTGGATGCGACACCCATAATGCTATGCAACCATGGTCTTCCCACGATGGCGTTGTAAGGAGAGTCTATGTCCACCACGCTGAATAAAGTTGGTTGCTTTTGGCTACCAGCATGAATTGTGAGCCTTAGTTCTCCTCGAGGTGTTGACGGCTTTCCATTGAAACCGAATATGTTGTAAGCTGAAGGTACCAAAGCAGCTTTCTTACCCTTCATTTTGTCGAATGTTTGACCAAATAGTATCTCAACAGAACTCCCAGGGTCCACCAGTACTTTGGGCATGGCTATCTTCCCCATTTGAAGGGTAATGACCAGAGGATCATTATGCATCCTTCCCTCGTGGGGAATATCTGCCGCTGAAAAGAACACGGGCTGCTTCTGCCACTCCTCTAAGCGATTCTTTGTTATCACACTGAGTATCTCCTCACCTTCCAAATCCCTTTTGTGAATGCGACCTGTCTGAATTCCTTCTAGACCCTTTGTATGAACAATTGAATTACAAGTTCCGAACCTTGGAATATCCTGTCGATGGTAATCACATAAGCTTCGTGCTTCGGCTCTTCCTTGGGTTGCGGTTGATTTGGGGGTGGCTGTGGCAGCTCCAGAAGGTGTTTAAATTGTCCCCTGGCAATAAAGAAATAAATTTGATCCTGCGCCATGACGCAGTCTTCGGTGGTGTGTCCATGAAATTTGTGGAATTGACAATAGTCTCTCGAGTTTTTTGTATGTTTCGGTTGGTTTCCTCTACTTCGAGGATATCTTATTTCGCTGGCGAATTCAGACTGCTCGATGGTCCGAAGGGCATCTTCGATGGGTACGCAGAGCTTGGGAAGTTTTCTGTCGTGAAATGCAGGAAATCCTGGTTTGGTCGTTCCGAATTTTCTGTTTCCTTGTCCTTGCTGACTGATGGTTCCTTCGAACTCCCCCCGAGGGTTGTTTCCTCTGTTATCAGTGTACTTTCTGTTATCGTGGTACTTGCCATCACCAAATTTACCTTCGTTCCCATATCGACCGTTATCATTTTGTCTTTCTCGCTTCGACGGGTCCCCGAAGTGAGTACTCATTGCTTGTCCTCGATCTTCGAGCGATAAGTTGTTTATCGAGTGGACTTGCTTTAAGATTGTTTCTTTTCCCAGTGCTGCTTGTTCTTTTATTTCTTCCAAGGTAATTCGCTCCTTTTGGTACTTTCGAAGGTCTTGCAGCGTCTCGAGGTTCTTCGAGAAGAGTCTGTCGTATAGAGGGTGGTCTTTGTCTAGAGCGTTGAGGAAAGCTCGTACTTTATCTTTTTCCGTGGCTCCATTTCCTACCTCTACACACTGCTCGGTCCACCTGCTTGTTAGGCTTTTGGTCGACTCTCCTGGGCGCACCCGAATGCTGAATAGTTTCTCCACCCCCGGCTTTGAGGAGTTGTTGTACAGGAAGTGTAGTATAAAAACTTTGGAAAGTTCCTCGAAAGATGAGATCGAGCCGGCTGCGAGATTGTCATACCAGGCGAGGGATTCTCCTTTTAAGCTAGAGGGAAAATATTTGCAAAGCACTTCATCTCTATTGGCGTAAGCCAGAAAAACTCGGAGATACATTTTGACATGTATAGTGGGGTCTCCCGATCCGTCGAAGATGGAGGTGAAAGTGGGCATCGTGCATTTTACTGGAATTGGCAATGAGAGGATTTCTGGACTTAGCGGTGAGCGGTTGACATCATTCATGGCTTGAGTGAGTTTGATCCTGTCACTCGATTGGATTTGGTTGTCAAAAATTTCTGCTCGGAGTGCCTTAATTTGATCCATCATCACTTGCTGTAGGGCTCTTGCCTCGGCATCTTTCTTCGTTTGGTTTCCTTCGCTGAATGTCTGTATGCTTGCCTTCGTGTATGCTGGAGGCTCGGTCCTTTTGCTTGACACTGTGATTTCTTGACCTCTGCTGGCGCCCTTGGTCTTGTTCTTTTTGGATACGGAGGGTTCCTTCGGTTGAGATACGTTGTTTGGACGAGAGTGTCCTTCGCTGCTTCCTCTGTAATTGGATGCTGATTTTTCTGCTACCTTTTTGTTTGCTTCGGCCAGCTGCTTCTTTAGCTTTTTTATTTTTCTGTTTTTCAAGATTAGTTTTCTAAATCGTGCAGCTCTTGTCGTATTTTCTTCGGTGGGCTGGTGCTCAGGCATTTCATTGTCAGGATCAGATGCTTCGTCCTCTTCTTCGTCGTTTTCCCCATTTTCTTCTTGTATTTGCTGTTGGCGTGGTTCTTCTGTCTCGGGAAATCCTTCTCCCTCGGGACCTAAGTCTTCTACATATACCTCATTCTCGTTTACAGGTTCCCTGTGTTGGACTGTGCTAGCCGCCACCTCGGGGGATAACCCTTTACTTGTCGAGAATCTAGTGAAGTGTTGTCTTGATGATCTGGTTCCTTGCTTCGAGGATCCTACTCTCTGCTTCGGAGCCTGATCCGATTTTGAAGCCATCCTGGTTATGACCTGTCAAAAAACAAAAAACCCGTGAGGTCCAAGGCGGCTAGCGCAGGGTACTTTTGTCGGCCATGTAAATCTACTCTGCAACAGATTTTACAGACAAATATGAGTCGTATTTGCCCCTTTTAGATATATCCCTAACTGCTTATTTTGTCCTTTAGCCTAAATCTTCATCGGCTTCCTTTTATGAAGTTTTATTTCCAAATATGGTATGAAATTTGAAAACCCTAAAATGGATTTTTAGGTTTAGCATGAATTGTGAAAACCCCTAAAATCAATTTTCAGATACAGCATGAATTTGTAATCGTATTTCGTAAGGCTAGATTCCATTGTTTTAAGACGTTTAAGGCGAACATAAACTGCCTCTTTTGGAAATCGACTTTATCATACAAGGTTTTGAAACTCTTTAATGGATGATTTTATCACCTGATGCTGTGCTCAAAAACTCCTAAACATGCCAAAGCCATTAAGGTCATTTAGATGCTTAAGGTACAGGAGCTTCTTTCCAGAAAACAAGCTTTTGTAAATCTTTTGAAAAGATTAGAAAACATACTAAAAATTTGAAAACCCGAAAAATCACAGGCAAACCCTAAGTTGTTTTAATCATCCCGGTTTCTAGCGCCAAATTGTACGAGTAGAAAATCTGCATAGGTACTCAAGGAGCCATATCCATCAGATCTACTCATACATACAGTAGTTTTATTTGAGTTTCTATGGTGCGAAGGCCACCAAGAACAATACCGAAGGTAATCCAAACAGTAATTGAAGACTGAAAACATATAAATAGCAAAGACTAAATGTATGAAGATTTGTATATATTACGATACTGTAATTACATGAATCTAACCCTAAGGAACCAGAGGAGATACAGACCTAATCTCTCTCTTGCTGCTTAGGCTTAACCCAAAAAGAATCCAACCCCTACAACATTTTCCAAGCTCGCCTTATATAGGCCGAGCTTGGGTGGTTTACAGCTAATAAAGACAAGCGACTCAATCGTGGTGGTGTCAGTCCCTGTCGAGTAAGGCGGTTTATTCGCTCCGAGGTTAATTCTGGAGCTTCGGTCCTTCGTCATGGTCTGAATCCTTTCCTTCCGAGTCTTCACTTCGTTCGTGTGTGACTTCTCCTTCTTTAGGCTGACCCGAGATCTCGCTGCCGATCCTCTCGGTGTGGTTTGGCTTCTTGGATGCGAGACACGTGTTCAGAGGGGTTTTACCCCTACAGTTTGCCTCTTTCCTTTCCTTGTATCGAAGATGCAAGGAGAGGAAACTCCCTCTCTGCCACCTCTTAGTCAAGTAACCCCACTACTTGCCAGGTGTGTATTATTTTTGACACGTTCTCCTAAGCTTGTGGCTTTTCACCTTCTGACTGGTAGAGCCGGTTTCTCTCACTATTTAAGTTTCGCTTCTCCCTCTAAAAATTTTTTAGACCTTTCGTTTTCATCTTTCTTGACGCCGGCGGTTTTCTTCCGCGAAACCTCGATTTGTATCTTCATACCAGGTGAACTATCTGTTCCTTTCTCCTTGATCCATTGTTTTAATCTTTCTTTTCTTTCATAAAGTTGGTTTCTTTAGGATTTTCCCTTATTTCTTCTCTATTTTCAAGTGACCTCTGCTTTTTCCGTCCACCGGCGGTATTGCGATGTTCTATCTATACCTCCCTTCTCCATGTCGTGTTTTTCCATGATTGAGGCCCTTTCTTTAAGGTTAAATGGTGTGAATCCTGATGGAAGGGGCTTTCAAATCGAGTCCATTAATTCTTCCCGATTGACTCCTGAACTGGTCAGGGAGTATCAATGCAGCGAGGACATACTTGTGGTGACGTTTCATCAGATATTCGCTGGGTTGCTTCTTCCTCTTTATCGATCTTCTAATCCTTTGTTCCTTGAAATCCTTTGCTCTCTACCTAAACCTCGGGGTGTGATGCAACTTACTTGCAGTTCGATCTTTCTTATCAATCAGTGGGTTCTTCAGTCCGAGAATAATTCTCCTGCCGGGTCCACAACGAAGTACTATTTTACCGCCGATAACTTCTTTAAACACTACGAGCCCTTTTTGACTATAGACAATAAGTTAGCTCCTTGGGGGGTTAGCTTTCGGATGGTGGATGGTAGCCAGAACATTCTCCCCGAATCTTTGAAATATTCTATGGACGACGACTGGTCTTCGGAACCTATACTTCTCAGAGGTCCTATACTCCGAGGCTGGAGGGACTCTGGCTGATTCCTTGTTCGGACCGAGTTCGAGGTAGGTCACGAGTTCGAGACTCGACACCTGTTTTCCATCCATTTTTCTGACGAGGATATAAGGCTATCTCGCTCATTTTCGGGAAAAGGCAAGGATGTCATCGCCGAGCCTTCGGGCAGCCTAAAGCGTCCTCAGCCTAATGAGGAGACTATGCAGCAGGTAACAAATACTCTTTTTTCGTTTCTTTCCGAAGTATTCATACTTGCCTATGTTTGTTTCCTGATGAAGACGGATCATTATCTGCAGGGACGGCCTTTAGGTGCTCTAAACCCTAGTCGTGGTCTGATGAATTTTAGCTACGGGGAAAATCCTGGAGTTTCTCGGTTGTTGAAAAAATCTGTCTTACAGACGATTCTGAAAGGAGTTCAAACTGGTCGACGCCAGGTTGTTACAGCTCCTATGAAAGAGGCTACGGGTGCTAATAGGGAAAAGCCAGCCTTGACAGCGACTGAGATGGCTACCAAGGAGGTGGTTGTCACAAACCCTCGGATTACCCTGCCTTCCATCGTTAAATGCGCCTCTGCCTCGGCTGTAGTTTCTGCAGCTTCGAAGGCTGGTACTACCTCGGATTTTGCTCTTTCAACTTCTTCCGCGCCGAATGTTGCATTTAGTGCCTCTGCCTCAGCGATAGAAACCTCCATGAATGTTGTTGGCGAACCTTCTATTCTTTCTTTAAAGAAGATTGTTACTCCAGTGGACCTCCTTGTTCCCCAAGAGGATGGTTCGTATGTTGAGATGGATTCTTCTAAAGAGCTCGTCGCCGGTTTTCCACAAAGTTCGATGTTTCCACCTGCCCCGAGTTATGCTTGCGGGTATAGGCAATCTTATACTGCTGAGAAGTTTAAGGAAGTTTTGTTTGAAAATTACAATCCTAGTGAATTTACTACCGAGGTTTCAACTCGATTTGAAGCCTATGCCTCGGATCCTGTAGGGCAGCCTTTAGATCCGGATTTCTGCAAGAAACTCGGTGACCTTTTCGGAGGTGACTGTCCTCGAGCCGAGTACGATCTTCGCCATCCTCCTTTGTCTTATGAGGAGAGCTTGTCCATGATTCAGGCGGTGAGTTGTGCTTTTGCTGCTCATGCCGATGTTACCGAAGTGTTTTACTAATTTGTTTTCTTATAGTTTCTGCTGCCTTTTCCTAGGGCGATTATCATACCACTGGTCTTCTAGCTTACAACTTTGATCAAGCTGGCGAGACCGAGTATCATGGGCGAGAATTTCATCGGATGCAGGAGGAGTTGGCTCGGGAGAAGGTTCGTAGTGCTGAGGCGAAGAAACAATCGATATGTAAGTTCCTTGTTTTTCCTGTTGGGTTTTTGAGCACCTCTGTGTTTTTGCAGCCTTGCTAAAAACAGAGTGCTACTTGCTTTTGAAAAGGCGAGCTGGAAGAGCTCGAGAAAAAACTTCAAGAGGCCCAACTGGCTATTGATCGGCTTCGAAATGGTCGACAATCATCTCAGATTTCCTCAAGTAGCGAAGGTTGTCGTAATGATAGTGCTACGTTGTTGGAAGAAAGGGATAGAGCTTTGGAAGATGTGAATTATTATAGGGTGAAAAGGCAAGAGGCCGAAAGTCTTTATGTAGATGAGAGAAAAAGAGGGGATCAAGCCGAGCGCCTTCTTGAGGAAACTAGAAATAGAAACACGTTGTTGTCCCCGGAAAATCATTTTTTCAACTAGATGTGACTCGATTGACGCAAGAGCGAGATGCAGCTCGCTCGGAGAGGTCAGTCAATGCCTCTAGTAGGGTTCTAATTGAAAAGTTAGAAAGGGACATCAGGGATTGGTTACTGAAAATGATGTTCTAAAAAGAAGTTGTACTGATTTTTGCCAACAACTTGCTTCGGCAAATAAGTCGAACGTCCAGACTGCTGCCCTTGTTGATGAGTACCGAATAGAATTAGCCAAAAGTGGGGTCATTTCTTCTAAGGATGTCCGAAAGAATGCCTCGGTGCCTCGTTTTACTAATCAGCACCAGGTTGCTGAATATATGGTTTTTAAATAAAGTAGGGAGTTAACCCCGAATTCTTTTTGCTTTTTACTTCATAAACTTAGTTGAGTCTCCGTCTTGTTATTCTTATGGTTGTTGTTTTCGTTTTCAGGCATCGAAGCTAATTTGAAGAAGAAGGTTGTTGATGCCGAGGCAGCGAGGGACGATGCCACAAGTCAGTTGGTGACTGAATCCGATCGGAAGTTGGAAGCCGAGAGCAGGGTTAAGCAGTTGATCAAAGAATTATCCGAAGAACGCCAGTGTCGCTCTGCTGATTCGGCTAGGCTTTCTCAAGAACTTGAGCTTGAACGCAAGCGTCGTTCTGAAGAAGTGACAAATCATGCTAGACTGTTATCTAAGGAAAGGGATCTTCGCCTTGAATGTCAGGCGCGTGTGAGGGACCTGGTGGTTGGTTTTGCCCTTGTAGGCGATGAATTAAGACATGGTCAAGCTGTGGAAGAACTTCTTTCCCGATCAGCGTTAACTACTGCCTTTGCTACCAGTCTGGCTTGCCGAAAGCATGGTCGCTCCCTTTTCAGGACCATTGGTGTTGAACCTCCTACTTATGGCGCTATTGGTGCACGTGACTCAGATGTTGTTTCTCCTATAGATGAGTACCTATTCCCTCAGGAGGTTTATGTGGCCTTAGCTAGAAATGAGCTTCGGAAAAAGGGGCTTACTGGAAAAGTTTTTGAAGGTGGCTAGTGGTGGTAATGACGATGATGCTGCTCGAGGTGGTGATTTGAGGAATCTTGATAGTGCCGCCGAAGGTACTCGTGATGGTCCGAGCGAATCCGTTCATGGTTCCGAGGATGGTCCTCGTGATGACTCCGATTGTACCAAAGATAATATATGTCCTTAGCTTGTGTATTTATGCTTTTCCTTTTGTAGTTGTGTCCGCGCCATTTTGCTTATAGACGCATTTTTTGTTATCACACTTCGTGTCCTGCATTTGCACATATATATAAAGAATTTATTTTTTGTTTACTTTTCTATTGTTGTGCCCCTCCTCAGGACTGTTTTTTGTTTTGAGGAGGTCCCTTGGTTGAGCGATTTGCTTGTAAATGCGAGCAAATCAACTGCCTCGGGGTTCCATCTTCTTCTATAGGTAGATGTTAATCCCATTTATCGTCCCCTCGGCGCCCGAGAACGTGCAGTCCTCGTGGTCGTTTGATAGTGAGTACGAGTGCATCGTCAGCTTTTGTAGCCTCGATTCAAAGTACTCACCGCTAACGGGGTGTCTTGTGGGTAGAGGACCGTGTCATATAACTCGTAGGGCCCTTACGATTTATATGGTCATCGGCTCTGTGCCTGCTAGTCGAGGTCTTTTTTATTTGTTTGGCGTTTTTTGCCTTTGGCGTAACAGCATGTTTGGCGTTTTTTGTCTTTGGCGTTACAGCCTGTTTGGCGTTTTTTTTTGCCTTTGGCGTTACAGCCTGTTTGGCGTTTTTTTTGCCTTTGGCGTTACAGCCTGTTTGGCGTTTTTTGCCTTTGGCGTTACAGCCTGTTTGGCGTTTTTTGCCTTTGGCGTTACAGCCTTTGCGATGGTGCTGGCAGTATTCGGAGTTTGACTTCGATGGGAGTTGCATCAATGAGTGCGATTTTCATTTATTAAATTTCTTCGAGTATTGCTTACAAATGGAATTGCTTTCTTAAACTAAGTGTTTCATGTACCTCCCCTCCACTGGGGTTTTCAATCTTTGGCCTTGGAGGTTAATCAAGCTATAGGTGTCATTGTCAAGTTGCCTTTCGATGACAAATGGTCCAATCCAGAAGGGCTCTTGTTGGATGTTTTTGCCTTCGCTAGACTCGCCTGATTGCTCGCTCGGAGTCTGAAGACTGCCTTCTGCCACGAGGAACTGTTCTCGGTTCTCGAGATACTGGCTGTCTTCGCTGCCCTTTTGTTTCACGCTTAGCATTCCTGCTTCGGTGTCAGCTAGGAATTTAGCTATACTCTCGTCCGATATCCTTGGGTTTTTAACTTGTTCCAAGCGTTCCTTGCTGCCTTCTTTTGCTTGAACATCTATTTCGTGGCAAGCTCGGGCTTCGGTAGGATCACCTCGGATCTCCGCAATCCCTGTTGGGGTTGGGAACCTGATTTTTTGGTGCAAGGTGGATGCGACACCCATAATGCTATGCAACCATGGTCTTCCCACGATGGCGTTGTAAGGAGAGTCTATGTCCACCACGCTGAATAAAGTTGGTTGCTTTTGGCTACCAGCATGAATTGTGAGCCTTAGTTCTCCTCGAGGTGTTGACGGCTTTCCATTGAAACCGAATATGTTGTAAGCTGAAGGTACCAAAGCAGCTTTCTTACCCTTCATTTTGTCGAATGTTTGACCAAATAGTATCTCAACAGAACTCCCAGGGTCCACCAGTACTTTGGGCATGGCTATCTTCCCCATTTGAAGGGTAATGACCAGAGGATCATTATGCATCCTTCCCTCGTGGGGAATATCTGCCGCTGAAAAGAACACGGGCTGCTTCTGCCACTCCTCTAAGCGATTCTTTGTTATCACACTGAGTATCTCCTCACCTTCCAAATCCCTTTTGTGAATGCGACCTGTCTGAATTCCTTCTAGACCCTTTGTATGAACAATTGAATTACAAGTTCCGAACCTTGGAATATCCTGTCGATGGTAATCACATAAGCTTCGTGCTTCGGCTCTTCCTTGGGTTGCGGTTGATTTGGGGGTGGCTGTGGCAGCTCCAGAAGGTGTTTAAATTGTCCCCTGGCAATAAAGAAATAAATTTGATCCTGCGCCATGACGCAGTCTTCGGTGGTGTGTCCATGAAATTTGTGGAATTGACAATAGTCTCTCGAGTTTTTTGTATGTTTCGGTTGGTTTCCTCTACTTCGAGGATATCTTATTTCGCTGGCGAATTCAGACTGCTCGATGGTCCGAAGGGCATCTTCGATGGGTACGCAGAGCTTGGGAAGTTTTCTGTCGTGAAATGCAGGAAATCCTGGTTTGGTCGTTCCGAATTTTCTGTTTCCTTGTCCTTGCTGACTGATGGTTCCTTCGAACTCCCCCCGAGGGTTGTTTCCTCTGTTATCAGTGTACTTTCTGTTATCGTGGTACTTGCCATCACCAAATTTACCTTCGTTCCCATATCGACCGTTATCATTTTGTCTTTCTCGCTTCGACGGGTCCCCGAAGTGAGTACTCATTGCTTGTCCTCGATCTTCGAGCGATAAGTTGTTTATCGAGTGGACTTGCTTTAAGATTGTTTCTTTTCCCAGTGCTGCTTGTTCTTTTATTTCTTCCAAGGTAATTCGCTCCTTTTGGTACTTTCGAAGGTCTTGCAGCGTCTCGAGGTTCTTCGAGAAGAGTCTGTCGTATAGAGGGTGGTCTTTGTCTAGAGCGTTGAGGAAAGCTCGTACTTTATCTTTTTCCGTGGCTCCATTTCCTACCTCTACACACTGCTCGGTCCACCTGCTTGTTAGGCTTTTGGTCGACTCTCCTGGGCGCACCCGAATGCTGAATAGTTTCTCCACCCCCGGCTTTGAGGAGTTGTTGTACAGGAAGTGTAGTATAAAAACTTTGGAAAGTTCCTCGAAAGATGAGATCGAGCCGGCTGCGAGATTGTCATACCAGGCGAGGGATTCTCCTTTTAAGCTAGAGGGAAAATATTTGCAAAGCACTTCATCTCTATTGGCGTAAGCCAGAAAAACTCGGAGATACATTTTGACATGTATAGTGGGGTCTCCCGATCCGTCGAAGATGGAGGTGAAAGTGGGCATCGTGCATTTTACTGGAATTGGCAATGAGAGGATTTCTGGACTTAGCGGTGAGCGGTTGACATCATTCATGGCTTGAGTGAGTTTGATCCTGTCACTCGATTGGATTTGGTTGTCAAAAATTTCTGCTCGGAGTGCCTTAATTTGATCCATCATCACTTGCTGTAGGGCTCTTGCCTCGGCATCTTTCTTCGTTTGGTTTCCTTCGCTGAATGTCTGTATGCTTGCCTTCGTGTATGCTGGAGGCTCGGTCCTTTTGCTTGACACTGTGATTTCTTGACCTCTGCTGGCGCCCTTGGTCTTGTTCTTTTTGGATACGGAGGGTTCCTTCGGTTGAGATACGTTGTTTGGACGAGAGTGTC
>JAJJMA010280221.1:0-14844 GCA_023529015.1 Papaver nudicaule | reverse complement strand
ATAGAAAAAAAAAGTATCTTATCTTATCTTGTCGGATATTAAGAGAGAGAAAGTGACTCTGTTCTAGAATAAAATCCCACGGTAGAACACTTTTGAGGTGACCTCGGGTGTTATCAAAATTTTAGAGCACTTTTTAGTTGAACTACAGGTGGTTCACCCCAAAACCGTACTTCTACTAAAAACAGTGTATGTTCTATTCAGCACCTTTTCCACTAGTGTACCTGGATACAAGTTCGGACTATCTAGAGAAGAAAGATAGTTAAACTTGGCTTTACAATCCCCAAGTAAAGTCTTTTGTAATTCTCACCTTGTTCCTGAAGAACAACAATAGCAGAGAACAACCTTATGTAGCACACGCACCAGCAGGGATGGATTGTTAATCTACATGTATTCTTATTATAGTGATGGTTTCTTACAGATAAAGCTAAGATTCCTTGTGCAACAAGTTAGATAGTGACAGTGTAAACACGCCCGTTACTTAACTTGCACACAATGAACCTAAACACCTTTCACATGTAGAAACATTATGAAAGCCTTATCCCTTGACTAGGAGATATTCTACAAAACTTATCTCTTAAGAAAGATAATTATAGCAAAACTCTAATCAAAACGGACCATAACACATGTGTGAAAGTGAGTCGTCGTACATAGGAGATGGACCTCAGAAACGCGACAGGAAAAACCCTAATCGTAATTTCCGGGGACGGTTCGCGAGCTGCCGCGCTTCAAAAAAGCGTTCCAGAAAGTTCCAGAAGCTTCCTACTCCTCTTTCTAGAATTCAGCTTTTAGCCACGCTTTTCAATTTCAATAAATCACTCATAACTTCTTCGTTATACAACGGAATTAAGTGATTGTTGAAGCGTTGAATTCGTATTTCCACACACTATAACATGGAGACATACTAAAAGGTCAAATTTTTCCCTCACTATAATCATATGGACCAAATCTCCTCGGGTTAATATACAATGATGTAGTTTCACCGTCATAAGCATTGTTCCACATAGTTTTACTAACCTTTGTTGATGATGTCCTCGATGATGTCTTCGTGTGTTCTTCATCTTCGTCTTCAAAGGGTGGAGGTCGACTTTAAACTCTACAACCTCTATCCTAGTCTGAAGTAGACTTTTAGTAGGCTAAATCAAGAATTGTGTTTTGACACCTAAAACTGACAACTATCTTGACATACCAACGCTAGTGGGTTTGACCGGACAATGCCCTAACGAGATCAACTCCGAGAGTTTAAGTTAAGTTCCAAATGCTCCCTATTTGTGTCTTTTTTTCCCCGCTCCTTATACATACCTCAATGTTCCTGGGTTATCGAGATCGTTTGGCCCCTATGCATAATATCTGATTTGCCCTATAGCTCCCCTTGCCATACTACTCTTAAGTAGTTAGTCAGTTTTCTTAATGTCTTCCTTCGGTGCATCACAAAGTTGCTAAATATAACTGCACCATGATGAATTTATTCCACTTTTGTGTTCAACTGACTAGGTCGAGAATCCTGAGATTGATCGCTAAGAAAATAGACACTAAAATTGTACTTGTTGACATGGTATGTTCTATTAAAACCCTATTTGAATTTGTGATTCAAGATTCATGGCTTTGTGTTCTAATTTGAAATATTGTAATCGACTGTGGTCCATGTATTTACAACTTAAACTTAGGGTTTTTAGATTCTTACTTAGGGTTTTGTGTAGAAATTCATGGTTAGGGTAATTAATAGTTGATTGTGGAAGAAATTACTGTGTTGGGTATCAATTTGGTTAGGTTTATTATTTGAAAATCCCCCGTGATAATGTATTTTTATCACCTCTTTTTTATTACTATGTTAGGTATCAATTTGGAGCGTGGCACCACTTGTATAATTTGGGATACTAAGCATTTGTTACCTGCATTAAACTTGAATTGTGCTAATTATTTGATGGAGGTAACTGTCTATGAGTTCGGTAGCAATGTAAACATTAGAGAATGTCCATGAGTTTGTCATTACAATTACTACTGATGACTCATGAGAGACTTGTGTTCTGATTTGGTTATATTTGAGTATTTACATATTCACATTAGTATACGATTTGAATGTGAAGATAGGTAAGTGATGTGCAGTCATGTGAAAGTCAAACTCTAGAGCGCTTTTTTAGCATTTACAGTCGAGGATTACAATAACCATATCTTATTTTTAATGCCCGAGCATTAGAAATGAAAGACGATGATCGGTATCATATTTTGAATAGATGCATGAATGCTATCTGTTACATGTTTGTTATACTCCCATAAACCTTGGTTTGAGGTAATCACATGATTGAGGTCATTGTACACGAGTTGAATACCAATGTAACCATCAGACAATGTGTTGAAATATCATGTCTAATATGATAACATGTTTAACATACACCATAATTAGCTCCAAGTTAAATTTGCCCATCATGTAATGGTGACTGAAAATGTCATCGAAGATATATTATTTTTGTCATGAGCATATTTTGACGTGATGAAATTCAGCTGTGCTACACCCTTCATTAGATAAGAATTTGGATATTGAGCCTCTTCTATTACTAGCACTTGCAATTTGTATTTTATCGACAGTGGTCATCTGTACTTGATGTGGAGTAAAAAAATTCTGGGTAGAGGAACTAGTTGGTTAAAATAAACCCAACTATGGTTAGTGATGTAGTACAATTTTAGTTTAGAACAATCTCTATTTGTTTAAAATAAACCCAACTTTCGTCACTAATGTAGCACAATTTTAGTTTGGTAATGCAGACTTCCCGTTTCGAGTATCAAGAGTCAGTAGTTCTCTTTCTGTTAGTCATTTTATGGTTTAAAATGCTCCAGATCCAAAAGATCCTTTGTACACTTTCCCAACATTATCAGATAAGCCGGGTTCCCTGCGAATTTGCCGTTCAATTAACAATGTCACTTTCACTGCGGTTCAAGGTCGATAGGATGCCAATTGGAATAAGTTAAAAAGTAACATCGTCAGAATTGTTACTCTTGAATTGCATACCAAATGTATGGTCACATGAGAATTGTCTGGCATTTCGAAGAACCTATCTCAATATGTTCTACAAGTTCGCAACAATATTTATATTCTTTATTGTAACTTTCAATTAAAAGGCTTGTAAGTTAATGTGGATGACAAAGTTAAAAAAAAAAGTTGAGAGTGACTCATTTTTTAGCGTTAAACATAAAAAGGTCAAAGTAGAATGCTTCTGGTTTTTAAAGGTTACTAAAATTTCATCTAAAACTAGTTCAATCTAACCCATTTTCTTAAAGCCAGTAGTTAGCAAGCAAACAAGCATTGTACAACAAAAGAAATTAGAGGAGTGATACGGGGGCTTCAAAAAATCTGATGTCCCTCAATTATGGTTTCCACATAGCCAATATGGCAAACCCCCTATGAAATATTTTTTCATAATGGTTAATTTGCCAAAGTAGCTAGACACTAATTAGTCTTAAAAATTTTAAGTAACTTAATTAATGTTTCCTAATCAAGTTTAGTTTAAATTTGAAAATTTAATTTCAATATTTTGGATTCGTTTAGCTCAAATTCTTAAAAACATCACAAAATTTCGATTTTTTTTTCATTTTGTTTTTGTTTTAGGATTATGGTTATTAAATGAGGGTAATCCTTAGTCTCTTGGGGTAACTTAAACTTTTCATACACGTTTGGACATCCCTCTTTTAACATACAACCCCAGTCGAATACCTGCAGCCCCAAAATCACTCGTTTTAACATACAACATTATTAGGCCCAGGCCCAGGCCCGGTACCAGCTAGTACTACTATCTTTACATTTTTGTGTTTCGTTCTTTCAATCGAAAAGAAAAGCTTTCGATTCATCGCCTCACTTCAGGTATGCGCCTAAATTTCATAGTATCAACTCTTTGATGTTGTTTCAGGGCATTGTTTCAATCTGTAATTCCTAGTTAGTAAAGTACTGATATGGATCATCAGGTATTGAACAAGCTACTGGGTTAGGCAAGAAAGCCAACAAAGAAATCGATTCCGTTGGAAGTGACATCAATTGTAAGTTTCCTTTACCATTTTACTAGGGTTTTCATTCTTTTATCTTGATTTTCTATTTCTTAAATCTTGATTAGGATTTGGTAATTACTAAACCAAATTAGATCTATGTGAATGTGATCTTAACTTAGAAGCATATAGGTTGAATCTTTGAAGAGTCGAAATAACGGATGATATATTTGTCCCTCAAAATGGTACGGAATGAGATGTGACCTAATTTGAAAAAATAATTCAAAATTAGCCGATAAATTCAGCTTTTAAGGGAAAATTGGAACTTGGCGCGTAAATCTGTGTACAAATGCAATTTTGGTTAAGGCCATCAAGTAAAATAGAAATTATACCGAGTATAAAGATGGTATGGGGAAGGAGTGGCATATGAAGAAGCTAAAAGGTATATAAACTGACAGATCCGCAAGAACGACTTGCGATGTACAACCCTGAACTGGGATAGATGGTTTTACTGAGAGATAGGAATAAATGGTTCTAGTGATGCACTACTATGTGGCCCACATTCTTAGGGTTTGTTATCTGTGGTTGTCTACTGATGTATTTAAATAATTTGTTAATGATATCAAATTTTCTCCTATGTGGTTAGTCATTGTCAAGTACAATCGAAGGAAGCGCCAAATGGTTTGTCAATAAACTAAAAGGTGAACGCTCATCCTACATTCTATATTCTTTATAGCTTCACTGCAAATGTTGATATGTTGGTTTACTTAGCATGAGAATCGACCAGAGGCAACAAACACCTCTGAATGTACCTAAATTTTTGAACTCTCTGTTGGGGCTCATTGAAATCTAGCTCTTCTGCCAAATGATTAATTGTGTTATCCATTTTTCTTAAAGTCATATAAAAGATTTAAAGCTTATGTTGGATATCTGAAGTTGTTATTGCATTATAAATCCCATTGTATCAAGTCAAAAAATCATTATAAATTCTCCCTGCAACGCATATACATTCTCACTCCTGTGAAATGTGACAACACTGATCCTAGTGTCTGGTGGAGTGATTTTATGATTGTGAATATAATATTACTCAGGATATTTTCTTGTTCATCATGAAAAATGTATCCGAAGTGCCGACATACTGTCCTTTTACATGCAGATTGGAGGCTTTTCTGTTAATGAAATTTTCAAACTTGAGACCAGAATACTGTTTTCTATCTGGAGCGCAGTGGTTTTTATTCTTTACAAGACTGTATAGTCACTGGTATGAGACCTCTTTCTGTGCAGAATATGACCACTTGAAATCCATAAATGTGAGATGATATTCTGAAGGTTTAGATGTCAACTTCATTCTTAGATGTAGTTGCTACTTATACACACATTAGGGCGTCTCTGGGATGAATGAAACTGGACTTCTTGTCTTTAGTGTACTGTTTTGTTAGGTTACGTTTTAGCTAGTTTTCACTTTGCTGCAATTTTTAATAATAATCTAGAATTTCTTTGACCGAGTGTGAGGAGTTGGGTCCATGATTTTTAATAATTCGTAGAATTTTATTATGAATTAGGGATTTTCTGATACGATGATTTTGTTTTTAGGGTCCACATAATGATTGATTGGTTCTTGTTTTAAATTTATTATTTGATTTAGTGATCTGCTGTTTGATTATATGGGTTAGGTTTTCAGATCTCATGTTTTATTTCATCTTTTTATCTTCCAGAGATTATATATTGAATATACTAGGGTTTTCATGTGTTATTTGATTTTTCTCATAATCGCTGATCTGAGAACTTTAGTATGTAGGTTTAGGCAAGCTTTTTGGTAATCAATATAGCTAGGTTATATCTCGGTATCATGTATTTGCCCTTTCATTATAGCTAGTTATTAAGTTGGAATTTTCAAACGTGACCCAGAAAGTTGTAGATTGATCTTGAATTCTGTCTCTTTTTAGTTACTGTTTCTCTAAAGGGCATTTTTGTTTTTAAGTATGAAATAGAATCATACTTATGTCAGTAATTCCTGACTGGATAGGCATCACTTATGCATATGTAGAAGTGCAGTTTCAGGTTTGTTGTGAAGGATTTAAAGAATGAATTGAACCTTTTATTGTCGTGTAAGCATAGAGATATAAATAGAGGTGAACCTGATCTTTTCGGCTCCCCAATTGTTTTGAAATATAAGTGGTTAAAGCTCATATACCATATTAGGTCTAAAGAAAGATCTTGTATTATTATACATCCCATTTTGATCTAGAGGAAAGCTGGTTCAAGTGTTTATGAGTATTCACAGTGCAGGATAGCACATTTTCTGTCCCCCTGTATCAGACCTAGTGGACCAGAGTGATCATGGTGTATCAGATTAATCATGGCGGATGAAACTGGTCTTAGCGTACCAGATAGAACCACTCAATTCATCTTGATCCTCACCAGACAAATATGCAAATCCACACTTTCTCCCATCCAAATTTTATGTTTGCCAGCTCCAGAACGGGGGAAATGGGCAAATTAGCTCATTTGCATAGCCTTTGCTCTTACCTAATTATAGAAAACAAAATACGGGGTTTGTTAAAAATATGTTGGGCCTAATTGTGCCCGTTATTTGAATATGTGTTTTTAGAAGGCCCAAAAGCACTCCAATAGAATTCTGAATTCCCCCCTCTCTTCCTCATTTGACTGCGCTCTGTTTCATTTCAGAGATAGAGAAACAGGAAAAACCTATTCAGTCATGGATCGTTCAAAAGTTCAAGAGGTTAATCTCCATTTATGTTACATTTTTTTCGTTTTTATTATTGTTTCTTATTTATTTTGATTTATGCTGAAAAAGGATTCAATTTTGATTTTGCAGATTATAGAACAACAAGTATTGACAGTAGCTAAAGCATTTGAGGAAAAATTAGATGATGAGATATCAGCATTAGATCGTGTTGATCTTGATGATATCGATGCTTTAAGAGAACGAAGGTTACAACAGATGAAGAAAATGGCTGAGAAAAGAAATCGTTGGATCTCACTTGGTCATGGTGAATATAGTGAGATCCAATCTGAAAAAGATTTCTTTACTGTTGTTAAAGCTAGCGAACGTGTTGTTTGTCATTTCTATCGGGAGAATTGGCCTTGCAAGGTAACCCCCTTTATCATTATTTCCTGCCCCCATCTCTAGGGTTTCGGCTGTTTTGTTATTTAGGTTAATGTACAATCTGAAAATATATATTTGAATTAGAAAGAGGAAATTAAAAAAAAAGAGATATTGTGATTGTGATCTTGCTTAGAATAGGTTAGATGCTGTTTGCGAAAGTGTAGTGTATTTGGATTGATCTTGTGGACTTGCCCAAAATTGAAGCTCTTGGAATTTCATTTCCTGCACATTGTTCTCCAGAACCCATTTGAACTAATCTAGATGTTGTTGTGTTGTCTTGTGTTGGTGAGATTTATGTGCTAAAGTAATGGGTAGATGGCTAGATGTAGTTATCAACTTACTTTTGAAGGAGCTCTATAATCTAATAACACATAAAGTCTCTGATTTGAATTTACATTTACACTTTATGTTAGGACTTATTTGGTGTGAGTTTAATAATTTAATGTGAGAGGGTTGCAAAGAATGAGGTTGAATTTTTGAATGAACCTCTCCAGATATGTGTGTGGCTCACTTGTAGTTGAAGACTTGAAGGTATAATCCTCATTGTGCTGCTTGTTTAGACTCCATCTTCAGGTTTCTGTTTGGCTAACTTTGTCTCAAAGTCTCAACCTAACCTTGGAGAGAAATTTAAGCTCTGGCATTCCAGGCAAAGTTTGAGCACCTACTCTGCTGTTTAGAATTTAGAGCCTTAAAGAGGAGTCTATGTTGTCTTTTATCATTGGAATTGTGTGGAGTCTATGTTGTCTGATACAAAAAACCTGCTATGGTAATTATTCTTATTTCTTAATAGATGTTGGTTGGTGTTTGCACAACTTACAGACTGCTAACTGTGAATTTTATACCCCTCACTGTTCAAGAACAACAATTTTCGAAGTTTATCTCAGGCTTACGTGCCATATGAGAATTTGACTGTTAGCTTTCAACTAGAGGGTTATTACTTTTTTAACTGTAGTATATCAGTGTTTGATAGTACGAATGAAGTAAAAATTTATGGAACTCTGCCTCGGTAATAAACAACTATCAAACCTGTTTCTTTTGCTTTGTAGGTGATTGACAAGCACCTGACGATTCTAGCGAAAAAACACATAGAGACTCGGTTTGTGAAAATTAATGCCGAGAAAAGTCCTTTTCTGGCTGAGAAGCTCAAGATAATTGTACTTCCAACTCTTGCTCTCATCAAGAACACCAAAGTGGATGACTATGTGGTATGCTGTTCATTCCCTTTTATACATGTTTAAATGATATTTCATCCCGAGTCTACACATATGAAAAGGAGCAGTTTTCTTTCCCACTTATCTGTGCATGTTCTGACATCTTTTAACTTGCCACTCTATCAGGTAGGATTTGATGAGTTAGGAGGGACCGACGATTTTAGCACTGAGGAGCTTGAAGAAAGAATCGCAAGATCTCAAGTCATAATATTTGAGGGTGAATCATCATCTCTAAGCCTGTCCAAACCTTATACTAGAAACGTACGCCAAAGCCAGCGCTCAGATTCAGATTCAGATTAAGTTTAGTTTTTCCGTGTTTGTAACCCTGACAAGTGGTTCCTTTTCATATATGTATTGTTCTTGTTGGTTTGGAGGCATATATCTCCACCAAAGTATCTAATGTCTGATGTATCATTAGCACTTGTTAAATGAGTTTTTTGCACATCCCTTTAAATTTCAATGCGTTGCCAGTATTTATTACTTGAGTTGTTTCAAGGATTTATGAGAAAAAAGAAAGTGATTTTGCCATCATTTGTAGTTAGCAATAAAGATTTGTATATTTGTAAGCCCAATCTGGAAATCAACAGGGCATATGAAAGACGAAGCTGTTGAATTAGATGGAATAACTGTTGGTGATTTTGAAGGGTAGTTGACTATCTCGGTGAAGAGCAAAAGATGACTGTTTTAAGTTTCACTTTTTGACTATTTTAAGTTAAACAAAAACCTTAGTAATAGCTTATTTGGATAACAGTTCATAAGTTACTTTTCTGGAAGTAAAAAAGTCAGAAGTTAGTTTGGCAACACAATTTTAGAATGACTTCTAGGAACAAAAATATTAACTTTTTCTGAAACAAAACTTTTTTACTTCTGACTTCTGAAATCGATTTCTGCTTCTGGAGAAACAAAAGTCAGAAGCGCTTTTGTATCCAAACAAACTATAAATACATAAAGCATAACAATGACTATATCATGTTTAGTACTTGGTGAATCACCGATTAGTCTCGCCAGCCCCTGACCCATTCTAGCCGCCTCGCATCCACCTCTGATAACCCTAAGCTTCCTATAAAACGGAAATAACGTGTGAATTACGTTTCCTTGTATGTTTCGGTCAAACCGTTATAAAGTCTATATAAATAGATATCGTTAGTATTCCAATTTTCTGTATCACGTTTTCTCTGTTTCGTTCTTCTTGCGATTTCAATCGAAAATAAAAGCTTTAGATCCATCGCCTCCACTTACAAGGTATGCGCCTATATCAACTCTCTGTTTATTTCCTTCAAGAATTAGGGATTTTCTGATTCAGTGATCTGCTGTTTATGGGTTAGGTTTTCAGATCTCATGTTTTATTTATCAGAGAGTGATTGATTGCTAGGGTTTTCATGTGTTGCTGGATTTTTCCCGTTCTCGTAATTGTGGATCTGTGTATGGAATTTCTAGGTTTTTTTTTGGCAAATCAGTTGTGTTTATGGGTTAAATATGTGATAAGATGTTGATCATCTAGCTAGGTTATATCTTGATACCATGTATTTGCTCTCTCAATCAATTCGGTGGTGTTGCTGAATTTTAGTGATGTGGTTTGACAAGGGGTTGGTAATTCAGTTCGCATCTCTTCTTTTAGGATTATCTCTATTTCGTTTGATTGAGTGATGATTATGCTGAGTTTTTTTTTTTTTTCCGATCAGATTCTGATTGAAGATTAGTAGTGTTTTGATGTGCTGTTTGTTGGTATTTTTCTTGTAGTACTTTGATATCTTTGATGTTAGATTTGGATTGGTTTTTGTGAATGTACCAAGTCTTTCTTGGAATTTCTCTTCTAATAGTTTGGTAATTTGTTGATTCAGATGCAAATATTCGTGAAAACACTAACTGGGAAGACCATCACTCTTGAGGTTGAGAGCTCCGACACCATCGACAACGTCAAGGCAAAGATCCAGGATAAGGAAGGGATCCCACCAGACCAGCAGAGGTTGATCTTTGCCGGTAAACAGCTCGAAGATGGTCGTACCCTTGCAGACTACAACATTCAAAAGGAGTCTACACTTCACTTGGTCCTTCGCCTGCGTGGTGGTATGCAGATCTTCGTCAAGACCTTAACTGGGAAGACCATTACTCTTGAAGTTGAGAGCTCCGACACCATTGACAATGTTAAAGCTAAGATCCAGGATAAGGAAGGGATCCCCCCAGACCAGCAGAGGTTGATCTTTGCTGGTAAGCAGCTAGAAGATGGAAGGACTTTAGCTGACTACAACATTCAAAAGGAATCCACTCTTCACTTGGTCCTTCGTCTGCGTGGTGGTATGCAGATCTTTGTCAAGACCTTAACTGGGAAGACCATTACTCTTGAAGTTGAGAGCTCTGACACCATCGACAACGTTAAAGCTAAGATCCAGGACAAAGAGGGAATTCCCCCAGACCAGCAGCGGTTGATCTTTGCAGGCAAACAACTTGAAGATGGTAGAACCTTAGCTGATTACAACATCCAGAAAGAATCTACTCTCCATCTTGTCTTGCGTCTTCGTGGTGGTATGCAAATCTTCGTTAAGACTTTGACTGGTAAAACAATCACTCTTGAGGTTGAAAGCTCCGACACCATCGACAACGTCAAAGCAAAGATCCAGGATAAGGAAGGGATCCCCCCAGACCAGCAGAGGTTGATATTTGCCGGTAAACAGCTCGAAGATGGCCGTACCCTTGCAGACTACAACATTCAAAAGGAGTCTACACTTCACTTGGTCCTTCGTCTGCGTGGTGGTATGCAGATTTTTGTCAAGACCTTAACTGGGAAGACCATTACTCTTGAAGTTGAGAGCTCTGACACCGTTGACAATGTAAAGGCAAAGATTCAGGACAAGGAGGGGATCCCACCTGATCAGCAGAGGTTGATTTTTGCTGGAAAACAATTGGAAGATGGAAGAACTCTTGCTGATTATAATATTCAGAAGGAATCCACTCTTCACCTCGTCCTTCGTCTCCGTGGTGGTGAGTATTGAAAGAGTGTTGTTGCTTTTCGTGGTCCTCCAGTATGTGTCAGGGAATATACTTATGAATCCCGGGAACTGTTACTGTCTATTTGCTTAAGTAGTGCTATTGTTCCATTTCTTTCTCGTATTTGAAACTATGTTATGCTTGTTACTGTTATCATCGTTATGATGTGCCTGTGGTGAATTTGTTCATGGTTTTGTGGAATGAATTTGCGAACTTCCAGTATACACCATTTTCTTCTGTTGAATTCGTCTCCTTTTTGTTATGTTAAGATATTCAGTTAGATCTTATAGATATAACTTGAAGTTCAGTCTTTTTTCTACACGTTTTATGGGAGTGTGTGGATAATGCCCCAAGCCTCCTGCCTATTACTCCGTAGACAGAGATAGTAGTAAAAAGAGTACTTTTGGGGAAAATTTTATCAGGAACTTGAAATTCAACAGAAAATTAAACAGTTACCATCTTTTTTGTTCTGCTTTATGTGAATTACTACTGCAAATACAAGCTCAGACAATTCATTCGGCAATGAAATTCTAAAATGGACCAGCTAAACAAGGAACCTAGCCTTGGATGATGCTGGAGCAAGTTGTACGCCAAGAAGTGATGAATTGATCCCAAAACTTGCTTTTGCAAGATTAAACTCCCCAAAAGATTTTCCTCCATCTGATAACCACCAATAACAATGGCTGGATCCATTCTCTGCTTGCCTCCATCAACAAACGCTAAACACAAAACATCATCATTGATTCTCACCATAGAATTTGATCCAAAGAGACTCCAAATTACATTTGATCTATGCATGACGAGATCGATTTTCGGCACAAGAGGTCCGACGTGGTTCTGAAAGCTATACAAACACCAAGGCGTTACCGGAGCCACCTGAGTGACGTTCACAGCTTTAAGCTTTTTGTTTGAAGTGGAAAACCATCAAAAGAAATTACAACCATTTTTCTTAAGCATTTCCCTGACGCAGCATAAGAGAGAACCTTTTTCGGAGCGGGTGAAACAGTAGACCAGTGTAGATCTAGGTGTGGCCATAGGTGTTGGATCTCTACAAGTGAGAGTATTAAATGTATACATGTACGCATTGTATCTCAGGTCCTTAGTCTGTTACATCAAGTCCTTAGTCTTCTATTGAGTCATGTAACTACTAGATAAGTTGTTGTATCTGTTGTACGTAGTCATCAGTCCTCCTGTACTCAGTCTTCCTAACCATACGCATGTAACCTTTATCCTTGTATCGAGTCTTCCCTGTAATCTACTATAAGTAGCTATCAATGAATTCCAACTCTTCACAGTTGTGAGAGATACAAAACAACTCGTTAAACCATTGTTTTAGAGAGTTTGCGTTTGAGAGAAGAAATCATTGTGCGAGTGTTTTGTTGTTCATAATCGTTATCGACATCAAAAGCCATAGATCTGTGAATGTTTTGTTGTTGATGATCAATATCGACATCGGAAGCCACAAATCCGTATGATTATGTGGCATAATTGTTCTTGAGACGACGGAAAAAACAAAAGAAGAGATGGAGATTGGAGAGGCAGTGAGAAAGAATGACACAAAGAAGACCCTGATGTTTGTTTAAATAGGAGGAGGATTAGGGTAAATAGAGTCAGAAAGTTTATTACACTCTGTTTACATCCCTACGGTACCTCTATGGATAAACTCTTCACCTTTGTTCTTAGAGCAAGCACTATGGTGCCATAAGCCATCCTAGATTGTGAGGATATAGGGATGGCAGATTTGGTGTAAAAAAATAACCACTATGGTGAAAAAAAATTTCTCTACTTTTGGACGGAAACTGAGTTTCCGCACATAATATATTAATAAGATTTATTGTAATAAAGTGGGTTTTGGTGGGACCAAAACTCTCTTTTTACGGGAACTCAGTTTCCGCAACCTCCTTTTTTATGGAAGTTCCCGCCTCGAATCTATATCTCTATTGCCTGCTACATTTATGTAGCACCAACTAGAGAAATTGTTATGTGCCTATAAATGTAGCTACTGTGTTATCAGAGTTTGAATGTTGTAATGCTAGTTTTTGGTCGATTAAGGTCCTTGTTTGTAGGCTTGGTTTAGGGTACTTGGTGAGTCAGTAGAAGTTATACACTACGCCAAATCGACCCATGTGCAACGGATATATCCGTTGCACAAAATTTGTGCCACAGATATTTCCGTTTCAAAAGTGGCGTTGCACATGTGCGCAACAGATATATCCGTTGCACAATTAATTTGTGCGACGGATATATCCGTTGCACAAATTGTTTTCATCCGTTGCACAGAGCTAATTTGTGCCACGGTTATTTTATTTTGAGCAACGAATATATCCGTTGCAAATTTTTTAATAGGACTTAAAAAAAAAATAATTACAAAATCTGTATTGATATTAAAAAATAAATGTATTACTAAAAATATGTATTACAAAATCTGTATTGAAAAACAAACTTAAAATACATAACTTACAAGAAAGCAAATAAATGTATAGAGAATTGAAACCCTACCCAAGCAAATAAATGTATAGAGAATTAAAAGCCATTGGAGGCGGAGGTTGATTTGCAGCAGCATAAGTCATAGCTGGGTGACTCACCTGAGATGGATGCCCTGGGACGCTGATTTGGACCAAAAAACCTGAAGCTGCTGCTGCTGGTGTTGACGCTGTTGCTGGTGCTGATGGAAATGCTGCACTGGTGGGCAACCGACTTGGTGTTGAGGAGCATAGAAGCTAGGAGGATGCTCGGTCTGCGGAGAATCTGAAGCCACCAAGATATGGCTAGTATGTGTAGTGGGTGTCTTTTATTGATACAATTATCATCTGCAACCAAGCATCTTCCAGAGCAACACTTCCAGGGAGCAACTTGCCTTCTAATAACTCCTTATTGTCCACACTTCTGGTTGATGTGTGCTAATCTTGTTGGTCAGGCCTAATATGTGCATAATTGAAACTGAGTCACCTCCTCAACAAGAGTTGTTGCCCCCTTGGCACTTAGCTCAGACAACTTCATGGCAATTGTCTGAAATGCAGGAGACAAGTTAAGTGTATTAGATTTTTTGACACATGAGTTGCTTTTTTGACAAATGAAGTTAAAGAAGAAACCTGGTAAGAATTGAAAGAGAATGAGAAAAATTATCAAGATTCAAGCAAAGATACAATGAAATTATCATGCACGTCATGTTTCTATCCATTACCAAGTAAAAAAGTGCACATAATGAAAAGAATCTATGGCTCTTACCCAAATACAGATTCAAACATCAACAAAACCAACACAAAATAAATTTGTTGAGACCACTATTTTGATTAATAGGTGATAAATAACCTGCAATCACCTAACTAAAAACATCAGATTCTTTCGACCAAAATCCAGTAAAATGCAAACACGGTATCGCACACACCTGATGATCAATATGAGCTCCCAATCAAGTGTTCAGAATGATTAAGTTGCACAATTACCAACAATTCAAATTTAAAAACCATCAGGTTGTGAGCAAGAGGCTTCATAGGAGAAGAGTGAAGTGTAGATATTTTTTGTAATTTTTTTTTGCAATCAAAC
>JAJJMA010280202.1:0-11176 GCA_023529015.1 Papaver nudicaule | reverse complement strand
GCCAGCAGTGGCGCCTCTGACATGATGATTGGTTGTCCCTGCAGCACAAGATAGGGACATGTTGGAACAGGATAGGGATAAGGTGGACCCCTGCTGGACGTTCTGGATAGATAAAGATGAAGTAGGCGTGGTGGATCCCACCAGAGGGGATGACACGCCCAAGAGAGAAGGGGATAAGGTTGGCCCCCTCTGAGTTGAGGCAGAAGCAAAATTAGGGTTAGGGTTTGAGCTCACGGCTGGGGTTGTGGGGCCAGAGGTGATGGCGCCACTAACTTGGGTGTTTGTGACCCCACTTGCAGTAGGCAAACTCGTGGGGACACTAGGGTTATTTGGATAACTTGTATTCTCTGAACTCTGCCTCCTGGTTTCAACCATATCTTCTTAAAACTGAGATAATGACCTCCCACTGTGGTCGCCAAATGTTTTAGGTGTAAAACAATAAAGAGAATTTGAGGGGTAAAGTGTGAAGTGTAATGATGTAATAAGAGATTGTAATGGAATTCGAGAGTTCAAGATCGAACAAGACTCGCCTAAACCAAGAAATGGCCGTTCGAGTATTGCTTCAGTTACAAGAAGAGGATTTTAGGGTTGGTTTAGGGAGGGAAGCAGAGAAAGACGAGATCAGAGAATTGCTATGATTTTCTGTGATATTGAGATTGATATTGCTAGATAAGGATAAATATTCAGTTCTCACTAGATAATAAATGCTGAATGAGAAGAGTTAATCAATTATCGATAAGATAGACTTGATTATACTTGCACTGAACTTGTTGAACTTATCTGTTGTTGGATGAGATGATTTCCAAACTGGTCGAGTGACCTATTTATAGCAATATATTCTCAACTGATCTCGTAAGAAGTGGAAGGAGTGGAAGAGTGGGAGTGAGGAAAGAGTGGGGTCAGTTGTTAAGAGTCTTGCGCCTAATAATAGGGAAGACTAACAACCCACTACCTTATCCCATCTTCTCAGCAACGTTCACACGACTTAGTTTTCTTTCCCGTTAAGTGATTGTGCCGTTGCAATCACACGTGCCGTAGACCGCCAAACCAAAACCCTAAAGAATATCCCCCCAAGTAACTTACTTGATTCTCGTAAGATTTGTTAAAGATTGAATATTTGTTAAGTCAAAGCTGACTAAATGCAAAGTCGTATCAATTACTGATAAACTCAGGACTTTTGCGTAAAGATAGAGATTAAGCGATAAGCTTGTGTATCTCTTTTAGGTTTTGGTTTAAGGATTGAGCCGGGCAATCGCCATTTAAACCAATGAGATAAATCTAAGGGTTGAGCTAGCAACCGCCATTAGATAAGATAAGATAAGTCTAAGGATTGAGCTATGCAATCGCCAATTAGACTGAGAGGATTTCAGCAACTCTCTGTGGCATTAGTCAAATAAGTACGACTTTCGGTTTGCCATAAATATGAGAAATTGGCTTGTGGCATGTAATGCACCAATTCTCTGAGTAATAAAGACATATGAATGTCCAAAATAATATAAGTCATAGCCATGAGCCATGATTAGGAATTATAGCACTGATTATAAAAGCAAGTCCATAATCAGGAAAAACAGACGAATGATGCTATCACAGCGTAGCCATCATCAAGAATGCATAAGCATTGCCAATACAAGACCTAAAGATAGGCCACAATAATTATAATAAGCCATGTTGCATGGTATAATAATCTTATTGAGAAGTTAGGCATAAGGCGTAAAGGATGAGCCACAACATTTATGTTATTTTCGGATTTCTGGACAGTTTGCATGTTGTCCATTGATAAAATCGCCCAGGACAGCCTATATTAGATAAAAATCTGAATTTTTAGTATGTTATAGGAAATTCACAGAGGAAAATATTTCGTGAAGGAAGCGCCTCCCAATTCCTTACGTATTGGGCTGTAAAAATCACGCCATGAGGAAATACGTGAGCTGAACTGCCAGATTTCCGAACTTGATTAGGAAACTAGAGTATTATGGACTTAATAAAATCCATAATCCTCTAGGATTTGGATCAGTGGGACCCATAAATAGGGGGAGGCTAGGAAAAGATGAACTCTAGCTCAAAGAAGGCAAGGATAGCCGTGAAGGGAAGAGAATAATCATGGACCTCCATAAATACAAGTGAGGGAAAACAAATAAGACCCCCACGAATTAGGCAAGAGCCAACTATAAGGCCCCCATAAATTAGGCTAAGCATGATCATGAGGCCTCCAGTATTTGGCCAAGGCATAATCTTGGACCTCCAAGAATTTGGCCAAGGCATAACCGTGGAGCTCCACAAGTTTGGCCAAGTCATGGTCGTGAGCCTCCAAGCAATAAGCTAGGGCATGGCTGTGGATGTCCAAGAAACTAAGCAAAGGGGATGCGTGGGCATCCAAAGACTAGGCAAGGGGTGGCGTGAGGACCCCCAAATAGTTAAGCAAGGGTGATGCTATGGGCATCCAAAGATTAAGGTGAGCCATAAGTATGGACACCCAAAAACTAAAGAGAGGAACGGCCATGGGCGTCCAAAAATCAGGCCAAAGAGGTGGCATGGACACCCAAAATCAGGCCAAGCTAACTAACATGGATATCCAAAGGTTAGGGCAAGCTAATGGTGATGGACACCCATAAACTAAGGCAGGGGATAGTCGTGGGCCTCCAAGGATTAAGTAAGGGAGGATGCGTGGGCATCCAAAGATGAGGCAAAGCTAATGCCACGGGCCTCCAAAGGCTAGGCAAAGCTAATGCCACGGGTATCCAAGAGTTAGGCACGGCCAATACCATGGGCATCCAAAGATGAGGCATGGCCAATGCCGTGGGTACCCAAAGATTGGGCATGGCCAAAGCTTAGGCGTGGCCAATGTTTGAGCATGGCCAATGCCGTGCCTATCCAAAAATCTAGGTTTGGCCAAAGTTTAGGCTTGGCCAAAGTTTAGGCGTGGCCAATGTTTGAGCATGGCCAACGCCATGCCTATCCAAAATCTAGGCTTGGCCAAAGTTTAGGCGTGGCCAATGTTTGAGCATGGCCAACGCCATGCCTATCCAAAATCTAGGCTTGGCCAAAGTTTAGGCGTGGCCAAAGTTTGAGCATGGCCAACGCCATGCACTTCCAAAGCATGCCATGGAATGGCGTGAAGCACCTAGGGTTTTGGCTTGAGCATGAGCTAGGCTAATGCGCATGCATAGGTATTTTAATACGTAGGTCAGGGATATGGACCATGCTACTAGGCTAGGGTTGCGAGATATTAAAATATGGCTAATAGCAACCAAATATCTTATCCCTACTGTAAAAATAAATTCATACCTTATCTCGAGCTATCCCAGGACGCCAGAAATTGATGCGAAATTACTCCTGTGACCTCGTCGCCAAAAACCACCATCAACATTAAGTCCCCTGTGCAGCATGGAACCGTGAGTGTTCCAGGGTGAGCACAAAGTTGATGGACCAACTATATCCGCATAGAAGCCTTATCCACGGAATCCAAGCAGGGCCTAAAGACCAACTCCACTCCAGTAACGCCTAGAGAACCTCAATTAGGTCAGGATTCTCCCAAAACCGTGCGTGATATATCTTCACGATAGACACAAGTTAATGACTTTAACGGGTAGAACCTTATCTCCACCCTCGTCAGTCCACTTGTAGATGTATCTGAGTCAACTCCTCTTATGTAGGCAACAGTTACTTCTAGAGTTTGAATTCTCAAAACCCTAAAATTCAAAATTACTCCACGCCTATAAATATATACGCCCAGCAGCGCCCTGGATCACACTTTCTCCACATATCTTCTGATTTTTCTTATATCATGTCGAGCAACAGCAGCAGTGATGTTCCTTTGAGCCAATTTATCAAGCGTAGGACTTGGATTCCCAGCTCTGTAAGTAATTCTTCGCTTGTGCTTCTTCATACATATATATATTTATGGGAATTTACTAATCATGAGTTAACTGTAGAATGAAGAGGAAGGAGATAGCAGTACCAGTAATCCACGAAGCAAGATGCCAAGGATGAGCAACTCTTCACCAGTAAATCCCCTTCTTTATGCACCTCATTTATTAAACATGAGAATATCTTCTTATTCTTTATTTTTTCCAGATTCGTAAAAAGAGTGTTCATGCTCCTCCAAGGAAGATAACTGAGGCTCCCCACTCTCCTACTTACAGTCCTGTTTCGGTAGTAGACCTTGAGGATCACGTCCCTCCCGGAAACAGTATCAGGGGATGTCTTCTTTTTGATCCGGAGATGCGATCTCTATCCCAAGAATACAAATATGTTGGTGGCTTCTTAATTCGAAAGAGATATGTTTCCCTATATACGAAAATATGGAGGAAATACGGCCACATAGCTACTACCCAAGCCTTGGGTAAGGACTGCTCAACAGTCTTGGTGTCCATGATCGCGTTGTTGATGCCGATGATAGCGGAAATGGAGCAAGGATCATTGCACAAGGTTACCTTGTCTACCATTATGAAATGGGAACGTTTGCTTTCTTCTGCTGAAAATGTTAAGTTCAGAGTTGGATGGCTTCGGGCACGACTTGAAAAGATAAAAATGGACCGGTTGTCTTTTCTAGCAGATGGCCCTGATCCCGAAATTATTGATGAAGATGAAAAAGCCATTGATGAGGAAACTGAGAAGGTTAACCAAATGGTGGAAAACCTGAAAACCTTGGAACATGAGATTGCTGCAGAACTAAAGGCTAAAGAAAAAGCGAGAGAAAGGGAATTGAAGGCCCTTAAAGAGAAAATTGCAGAAGAAACCACGAAAGTGGGTGAAGCTATCCAAAGTTTGTCAGCCAAAACCGCGGCGTTTCAGGAAAAGATGGAAAGCTTGTATCAGAGAGATTATGCACTCTTGGAAGGCTTATTTTGAAGAGAGAAATTTGTATATTTTTTGAATTGAATTGAATAAATAGTATTTTCTGAATGAAAAGTTATTTGTTAAGTGCAAATGAGGCTTGCACTAACTTGGAAGGAATAATAAAGTTTTACAAAGAAGTAGTCAGAAATTCATACGTAATAGGGTTTAAGCCATTTTCCATTGATTACCGTACCTTCGGGCTTTCCATCCAAGGTAGCGATTTTGTAGTAGCCACTAAGCGCCGCTTTAGTCACCACATATGGCCCATCCCAATTAGCTGAGAATTTTGGAGCTGACATATCTTGCTGAATATGCTTGGCAGTCTTCAATACCAAGTCCCCAACTTGGAAAACTCTTGGCTTCACCGCCTTATCATATGCTCTAGAAATCCTTCTTCTGTAAGCTTCCATGTAGGCTTCTGCTTTCGTACGCCTATCCTCAACAGTATCCAATTCCGCAAACCTTGAACCAGAAATGTCGGCGTAGACTCCACTAGCCATGGCGATGCGCGCCGAAGGATCTTGATTTCAGCTGGAAGAATGGCATCAGTACCATATACCAGAGAGTATGGAGAAGCTCCTGTAGAACTCCTTGGAGAAATTCTGTATGCCCATAATGCCATGGGGAGTTTTTCATGCCAAGATCGCTGGTTATCATGAACGGTTCGACTTAGAATCCGAATTAACGTCTTGTTAGTGCTTTCAGCTTGCCCATTTCCTTTAGGATAATAAGGTGTGGAGCAGATATGCTGAATGCCATACTCTTGAAGCAATTCCCCCACATCTTGATTGACAAAAGGTGAGCCATTATCTGTTATGATGTGCTTAGGAACTCCAAACCTACAGATGATATGCTCCTTGATAAACTGAGCTATATTGACACCTTTGGTTTTCTTAAGCGGAATCGCCTCCACCCATTTTGTGAAATACTCAGTAGCGGTTATAATGTGCTCATGCTGTAAAGAAGATGCGGGATTGATCTTTCCAATAAGATCAAGTCCCCAGCTATAAAACGGCCAAGGACTGCTGATGGATTGCAGAGGAAGACATGGAGAGTGTATAAGGTTGTTATGAACCTGACACTGATGGCACCTTCGAACGAACATGGCAGCATCGTCTTCCATAGTAGGCCAATAATATTTTTCATGAACTTGTAAAAATAACTTCTTCTTACCTTGGTGTTCGCCTTCATGCATCTCCTTGAGTATAGTACTCGTTTCCGGATCTGCCAAGCAGCGTAATAAATCTCCACCAAAGCTTTTGCGGTACAGAATTCCTTCGTGAAAGATGAACCTTGCTGCTCGCCTTTTTAGTCTTTCCGCATCTTTCTTCTCAGCAGGTAGGACATGGTCTCGGAGATATTGGATGTAAGGCTCACGCCAATCTTCGACGGGATGTACCATCAAGGCTTCAGAATGGTGCACAGCAGATTGGCACTTGCTACAAGAGCCTTGTATTTCTCTGGATTGAGTTTCCATGGTGGGCCAGTAGTATCCCAACCGTTGGAGTCGTCTGTATAGAGTGACCACTAGACTTTGTCCGCAAATTTCCTCATGGACGTGATGAAGTCGTTGCTGGGCCTCGATATCTCCAAGACATCTAGATAAAGATCCGCCTGAATTCCTATGATAAAGAATTCCGTGTAATAAGAAAAAGTTCTTCAGGTCTTTGAGACGAACTTTCCTTTCTAGGGATGATTGAGTGAGTTCATCAACGACAGGTGTCCTCCAATCATGTATTGCTGGCTCGCCAGTTTGTGCTAAACAAGTTGATGAAAGTGTACGCTTATGCACAGTGAGAGTTGTTTCCATACCTTCGAACTGTAACTTCGAAGCCAACGTTGCGAGACAATCAGCATGCCTGTTGTTAGTTCGACCGGTATGAATGATAATAGCTTCAGAGAAACGAGTTAATAGCCTCTGTGCTTCAGCGCGAAAAGGAGCTAGAGTGACCTCCTTTAATGAGTAAACACCATTCATTTGATTTACCAGTAATTTGGAATCACCCCTAATCTCCAGATTGGTAGCTCCCGCTTGTTCGGCCAACGATAATCCAATCAGGAATGCTTCGTACTCCGCTGAATTGTTAGTACATCGGAAGTCTAATTTGAATGAGTGTGAGAATACCTCGCCGGTAGGAGAAACCAATACTACTCCAGCTCCTCCAGTGTTGTTACTTGGTGTAGCGGAGCCATCGAAGTATAATAGCCAAGTATCCTCTTTGACCAGGGATATTTCCTGGAATTCTCCAGGTACATCTTCATGTAGGGCGGTGGTATCTTCTCCAGGGAAGGCTGCAAGAAGATCTGCGACAGCTTGGCCTTTGATTGCCTTCGGAGCCACACAAGCGATATCAAACTCCGACATCTGTAGTAGCCAACGTGCCGGCCTTCCGAGCAAAGCCGGTTTTGACAGGAGGAATCTTATGGGGTCTGCTTTTGTGATTAGCACGACCCTGTTTGACAAGAGATAATGCCTGAACTTCTGGATTGCGAAGACTAAGGATAGACATGCTTTCTCTACCTTCGGGTAGCGAAGTTCAGCATTCTTCAGAGTACGACTAATGTAATATACTGGATATTCAACATTATCATCACCTTCTTGCGCGAGGAGCGCTCTAATAGCAGTGTCGCTTGATGCTGTATAAAGAAGTAGAGGACGTCCCTGCACTGGTGCTTTCATCACTGCTGGTGATAGTAGTAATTGTTGGATCTTCCTAAAAGCTTCCTCTTGGACAGGAGACTATACGAAATCTGCTCCCTTCTTGAGTAGAGGGATGAATGAGACCACGAATTGTGCTAAGCCGGGAATGAACCTCCGTATGTAAGAGACTTTCCCCATGAAGCTTTTAAGTTCTTTTACCGTCTTTGGTGGCGGCATTGTGGTGATTGCTTGTGTTTTGGTAGGGTCTACCTTGATTCCTTTTTCAGTTACTTGAAAGCCTAAGAACTTGCCTGAAGAAACTCCAAATGCGCACTTCAGAGGATTCATCTTCAATTTGTATTCTCTGCATCTGTCAAACACCTGTCTCAGCACGTCTAGGTGAGATGCTCGTGTTTTTGATTTGACCACAACATCGTCCACGTAATCTTCAATTTGTTTATGCATCATATCATTGAATATGGCTGTCATGGCTCGCTGATAAGTAGCACCTGCATTCTTGAGTCCAAAGGGCATCACAGTATAATGAAAATTCCCAATTGGAGTTCGGAAAGCAGTCTTGCTCGCATCTGAATCGTACATCTTGATTTGGTTGTATCCACTGTACCCGTCCATGAACGAGAACATGGCATGACCACAGGTAGCATCCACCAGCATGTCGATGTTGGGTAGTGGGAAATCATCCTTGGGACAGCATTTGTTTAGATCCCTGAAATCTACACAGCACCTGATTTGACCATTTTTCTTCTTGACTGGTACCACGTTGGCTAGCCAAGTAGGATGATGAATGGGTTTGATGAACCCTGCAGAGAGTAGCTTTTGAATCTCGATTTTGATTTGTTCTTCTATCTCATGTCGAAAATGGCGTGGTTGTTGCTTCACCGTCTTTGAACCGGGTAGAATGTGAAGATGATGTGTCACCAGCTTGTCGTCTAGCCCGGGCATTTCTTCATAGGTCCAAGCGAAAACATCCTGGTACTCTTTGAGAAGATTAACCAGGGCTCCACGCTCCTCTGCCGATAAGGATGAGCTGACAGAGATAGGTCTGGGAACCTCATCAGTCCCTATGTTGACGGTTTCGAGAGCATCAGTTGTGGAGTTGGATCCATCTTGTAGCTGTGGCGGAGCTTCTTGGATTTCTTCTTCTAAGGATCCTTCATTCTGATAACATTCTTCGATGCGGGGAGGTTTTTCGCCACCCTCCCCTGTTAATTGCTAACATTTCCGTCGCGAGTAGATAGTTCTACCCTCGTCATCAAATTGAGTAGTGAAATTATAACTTCTTTTGGAATAAGGCGATTTATGAGACATAATTAAACCGTACCTAAGGAGTCCTGATGAAGTAGATGCGCCCTCCATGTTTTCCTCGATTGGCGTGTATGATAGTGGCTTCTCGTTTTTGATAGAGTCCCACGCAGGTAGAGGAATGCTATAGACTTTGTTAGGAGGCTCTGGCGCGGTTTCCTTTGGTTCGAAGAATTCTGCTTCGTATATTGGCGAATATGGAGATGATGACGCCGCGACACGAATGATTTCTTTATCGAGCACCGCCTTCATACATTGGTGATAAGTAGATGGGACGACTTTGTTGTCGTGGATCCAGGGGCGCCCCAATATCATGTGGTAATCAGGTTCTCTCTCGATGACATGAAACTTCACCCTTGATTGGATGGGTCCCACCTTGAGATCCAAGTTGACATACCCGTAGGTATTAGTCATGTTTCCTTCAAAATCCTTCATTATGACAGGATGGTGTATGATTTGATTTTTAGGAACCCTGGCGGTGCGTAGAGTCTTCAGAGTTATGATGTTGGCAGCAGCTCCGGTATCAATTAAAGCTCTTTTGAACTCCACATTTTTGACATGCGCCGTGACGTACAGGGCTCGATTATGCCCGTCTTCGGCCATCATATCCTCCTCAGTAAAGGTAATATCCTTCACCATGGGCTCAGATGCGAGGGACATCTTTGAAACTTCTAGTGAGGGCGGAGCTAAATCCGTGCTGAAAGCAATGCGGTTCAGAGCAGCAAATGTGTCCACCCTCTGTCCTCTTGAGAGATGTAATAATTCACATAAATTCTCTATTAAGAAACTAGCCTCTTGACTTACTGGTTTTTCATAGGTGGTGAAACTCTGGATGCATCGAGGTGGGTTGGTGGCCTCATTGTGCGGGCCTTCAGTCCCCAGTCCCCTGTTGACAGAGTTATCTCCCATATCAGCGTATTGTCCGGCTATTACATGAAGCTGTTGGAACGTGCGGGGCTGGAATCTCCTCATTGATTCTTGATGCCATGGCTCCATCCCTCCTATGCAAATCCCCACCAGTTGTGATTCGTTCATCTCCCTGTTATGATAATCCAAAGCTTTGGCTCTGAACCTTTGTACAAAATCTTCGGGATCCTCCTCTTCTTCCTGATAAGTCTTTACCAGATCTGAAAGACTAACTTGGCTAGGAATGGTGGCATCATCTGTGGGAGCGACATTGATAGCGGCCCCCACAACATGAGGCGTGATAGCAAGTGGCAGAGGTAAAGTAGGGCCCAAACCGAGAGAATGGGTGATGGCAGGGGTGAAAGGAGGGGATGAGTTAGGTCCCACTAGAGAGAGGACGTCACTAGGAGTGATGGTAGTCACGTTTTTGGTGGTGAGGCCAGCAGTGGCGCCTCTGACATGATGATTGGTTGTCCCTGCAGCACAAGATAGGGACATGTTGGAACAGGATAGGGATAAGGTGGACCCCTGCTGGACGTTCTGGATAGATAAAGATGAAGTAGGCGTGGTGGATCCCACCAGAGGGGATGACACGCCCAAGAGAGAAGGGGATAAGGTTGGCCCCCTCTGAGTTGAGGCAGAAGCAAAATTAGGGTTAGGGTTTGAGCTCACGGCTGGGGTTGTGGGGCCAGAGGTGATGGCGCCACTAACTTGGGTGTTTGTGACCCCACTTGCAGTAGGCAAACTCGTGGGGACACTAGGGTTATTTGGATAACTTGTATTCTCTGAACTCTGCCTCCTGGTTTCAACCATATCTTCTTAAAACTGAGATAATGACCTCCCACTGTGGTCGCCAAATGTTTTAGGTGTAAAACAATAAAGAGAATTTGAGGGGTAAAGTGTGAAGTGTAATGATGTAATAAGAGATTGTAATGGAATTCGAGAGTTCAAGATCGAACAAGACTCGCCTAAACCAAGAAATGGCCGTTCGAGTATTGCTTCAGTTACAAGAAGAGGATTTTAGGGTTGGTTTAGGGAGGGAAGCAGAGAAAGACGAGATCAGAGAATTGCTATGATTTTCTGTGATATTGAGATTGATATTGCTAGATAAGGATAAATATTCAGTTCTCACTAGATAATAAATGCTGAATGAGAAGAGTTAATCAATTATCGATAAGATAGACTTGATTATACTTGCACTGAACTTGTTGAACTTATCTGTTGTTGGATGAGATGATTTCCAAACTGGTCGAGTGACCTATTTATAGCAATATATTCTCAACTGATCTCGTAAGAAGTGGAAGGAGTGGAAGAGTGGGAGTGAGGAAAGAGTGGGGTCAGTTGTTAAGAGTCTTGCGCCTAATAATAGGGAAGACTAACAACCCACTACCTTATCCCATCTTCTCAGCAACGTTCACACGACTTAGTTTTCTTTCCCGTTAAGTGATTGTGCCGTTGCAATCACAC